>VZQC01015004.1:6514008-6527843 GCA_009823505.1 Rhizomys pruinosus
AAAAAAAAAAAAAAAAAAAAAAAAAAGACGACCCTAAACTCCTTAATCTCTTGCCTTCATCTCCCCAGGGCTGGGATGACCTGTGTGTCCAGTTTGTATGGTGCCGGGGATGAACCCAGGGCCTTGTGCCTGCAGGAAATACTCTACCAGCTGAGGGGCCCCTCATCCCCAGCCTTGTTTTTTGTTTCTTGATACAAGTCTTGCTATGTAGCCCTGGCTAGCCTTGAACTCTCATCAATCCATCTGCCTCAGCCTCTCAAGTGCTAGAATTAAAGGTATCAGCCGGGCGTGGTGGCGCGCGCCTTTAATCCTAGCACTTGGGAGGCAGAGGCAGGCGGATCTTTGTGAGTTCAAGGCCAGCCTGGTCTGCAGAGTAAGTTCCAGGACAGCTGGGACTACAGGGAGACCCTGTCTCGAAAAGACCAAAAAAAAAAGGTATGCCTCACCATGCTCAGCTTGAACTTGTTTTTAGAAATTAGTGCACTGGCTAGGAAAGACCCTCAGGGTCTGAGCACCTCCCACAAGGCCTTCCCTGCAACACTGTTGCTTTGAGATGAAATTTCCTGCAAATAAACTGTGGCCAATACATTCAGACCATAGCAATGGCTTGGTAGGGGTTCCTGCATTTCTCAGTGTTAGTCCTATCTCTTATTAAACAGAATCCTCCCCTGTCCTCCTCCTGGGTGGTGTGAGGGGGGGACAGAGGGAACAAGCTGTGACGCTGAGATGGCTCAGTGTGGCCATCAGCTCCTTCCTCCCTGGACGCTGGCAAGCCTGTGGCAACTGGAGCTCTGCATGGAAAGGAAATCCTGTCCAGTGATGTCTGCACTCACAAATGCCCTGGTCACACGTTGACTCAGCAGCACTGGGCATTTGGCAAAAAGTGCCAGAGAGTGGACATACTATGTCCCTGTAAGGTCAGCCTCGGAGGAGGGGGCCATCTGAGGGGCCAGAAGCCTCTAACCAGAGGGGAGCTGGTGAGCAATGGTGGGTTTCTCCATGGGTTAGGCACTGGATTTAAGCCTATCAACTGGAGACCTTGGACAGGTCATTTTGTATACCAGAGTTTCAGTTTTCTCCTGTATAAAATAAGACTTGCAAGGTGTAAATAATACTGAAAAACTGGGTGTCACAAGCATATGCTTGTAGTTTTGGCACTCAGGAAGTTGAGACAGGAAGATTACAGTTAAGTGTGGGACCAGCCTGAGCTACATAGTGAGACCCTAACTAAAAAACAAAAGCAAGGGGCTGGAGAGATGGCCTAGTGGTTAAGAGCACCGACTGCTCTTGCAGAGGACCAGGGTTCGATCCCCAGCACCCCCACATGGCGGCTGAGAACCTTCTTTAACTCCAGTTCCAGGGAAATCCAACACCCTCTTCTGATCTCTGTGGCATTGCACGACATGGGTGCACAAACCTACATGTAGACAGTACATTCATACACATACAAAAATAAATAAAATAAAATAAAAAACAAATAAGCTAAAACAAACAAACAAACAAACAAGATGCACCTAGACTCTGGAGGTGTTGTTCAGTGGCAGAGAACCTGCCTAGCAGGCCCTGGATTTGAGCCCCAGCATTGCAACCAAACCAAACACAACAGGAGGGTAACACAGCATGTTCTCTCCCTCCTCTTTGTTTTCTTCATTTTCTTTGGCTCAGCTCCCTACAGCCCATTTCAGCCCAATGAAGCCCCGTTCTGTGTGTGGTTTGGTTTCTGTGGTGTTGGTGAGGACAGGGCCTTGCCTACTCTACCAGGGAGCCACACCCTTGCCTGGGTCAAGGCGGCTGAACTTGAGGCTTAAGAGTCTCCTCCCAGCAAGTTCTGTGTGTCCTGGATGCTTCTCACTGAACTTCTCTCTGTGTTAGGCGATGCCCTGCAAGCATAACCTTGGCTGTGAATTTTTTTTTTTTTTTTTATTTTTTATTTTTATTTTTTTGGTCTTTTCGTGACAGGGTCTCCCTGTAGCCCCAGCTGTCCTGGAACTCACATTGTAGACCAGGCTGGCCTTGAACTCACAAAGATCCGCCTGCCTCTGCCTCCCAAGTGCTAGGATTAAAGGCGTGCGCCACCACACCCGGCTTGGCTGTGAATTTTTAACAAACAAGGGTATGTATCCTTTCTTGAAGCAGGAAAACGGATGGGGGATGACAGAACCAGAACACTAAAAGAGAAGGGCCACCCGGCAGCTACAAAGTGCCTGGAAAGCAGGGTGCAAGTGCATGTGTAGTCTCAGTTATTTGGAGGGAAGGGTAGCTTGAGCTTAGGAAAGCAAGACCAGCCTGGGTAACATAGCAAGACCCTGTGGGGGAGGGGGCAGGGGAGTGCAAAAGTAAAAAGCAGCCTGTGAAAGTTCCCGTGCTGTGAGGGTTCTCACCTCCAGTGTCCAAGTAGCTAAATCTAAGCCAGATCACCAGTGTTTCATAATTCTTTTCTGGAGCTAATGATGGGCCTGGGAGGAGTCCAGCTTCACTCCTCTCTCCTACAACCTAGACTGAGCAGCAGCCCTTGCACAACTCCTTATGAGTGAAGTGTGTCTGGGCAAGTTTCTTCGCTTCTCTCTGTGCCTCTGTATTCTTCCTGTAACATGGGCATCGCAACAGTGAGTCCTCATTGGGTTGTGGTGACTGTTGGAACAGTTGCTTGGCAGGTAGCATGAGCCCTGAGAATTGCTCATTCTTTATCACTGCTGTCATCGTTTTTGCTCTGTGCCCAGCCCTGAACAGGGAATGTGTGTCAAAGACATGACTCAGCCAGAGCCCCTTCCTTGCCTAAGATTCACAATCTAGTGGAGACAAGAAACCCTGGGCACGTTGGGCCCTCTGCCGAGCCCTGAGCAGAGGCCTGAAAACGTGTGTGGATTCATTCATGAACACGGCATGTCTTGCATTTTGTGAACGTGTGCTGTGTGCTCTTTATGTTGGTGACAGTTATAACAGCTGTGTATGCTCACATTTGTTTTCTTTTCTCCTTCCCCAGAGCTACTAAACATTTCTCAGCACACTACCTCAAACATCCCATCTGTTCATTATGTCCACTGGTAAGGGGGTAGTCACATGGCTACGTCCAACTTCAAGGGATTCTGGGAAATGTAGCATCCAGCTGGTGGTTTTGTGTCCATCTAAATTGAGACTTGTTAAGCCCAGCTTCACCAGGTAGTTTTGTGGGTTTTTTTCCCCTAAAAGATTACCTGCAAGGGGCTCAGCAGTTAAGAGCTCCGACTGCTCTTGCAGAGGACCCAGGTTCGATTCCCAGCACCCACATGGCAGCTAAGAACTGTCTTTAACTCCAGCTCCAGGGGAATCCAACGCCCTCTTCTGACCTCTGAGGCATTGCACGACACCGGTGCACCAACCTACATGCAGACAGTACACTTATACACATAAAAAATAATAAATAAATTAAAAAAAAAAAAAGAGTACCTGCTCACAAGTAATAGCCTGTTGGATTTCCCAAGGCTCCATCTAAAAACACCCCTCTGGTGACCTCTACTGACGGCTCCACAGGAGCTCAGGAAAGCACACTGTGCTGTCCCCAAAGGGACACAGTTTTCAACTTCTGGCCTTGCCTTCACCACTTGCACCATAAAAATTCTAGCCTGCTTACACAGTGGCCCATGATAATTTTATGTCCTGAACCAAGTTTCAGGTGCAATAAATAGTTTGAGCCCTAGAGTCCCAACTTAGGCAAGACCTTCCACCTCCTTGGTGCTCAGTTTTCCCTTATAGAGAGTGGAGATAACAAAGCTCACCTTTCAAAAGTAAGGTCAAGTAAGGCAATCTTTGGGGAAAGATCTTTGCTGTCTGGAAGGGATGAATCATATGTGATGACTGATGTAGTTCCTCGCCGATGGTTTGTCACCAGCTGCAGAGGGAATGAATCATGGACACATGCTCTTTGTTAAACATTTGACAAGATGCTGATACAAGGTGGCATGTTACTTTTTTTTTTAAGTTTTATTTATTTTCGTATGCGTATGAATGTACTGTCTGCATGCAGGTTTGTGCACCCATGTCGTACAATGCCGCGGAGGTCAGAAGAGGATGTTGAATTCCCCTGGAACTGGAGTTAAAGACGGTTTTCAGCTGCCATGTGGGTGCTGGGGATTGAACCCGGGTCCTCTGCAAGAGCAGTTGGCGCTCTTAACCACTAGGCCATCTCTGCAGCCCTGGTATGTTATATTTTTAAATATTAAAGAAGCCCTGGTTGTTCAATTGTTACAAAAGCAATACTGTCAAACATGGTAGAGTGTACTGTAACGTCAGCAACTTGGGACACTGAGGCAGGGGGATTGCACATATGTGTGGCTAACTCAGCAACTTGCAAGACTCTGTCTCAATGTAAAAAAGAAGGGGGGGCTGGAGAGATGGTCTAGTGGTTAAGAGCACCAATTGCTCTTGCAGAGGACCAGGGTTCAATCCCCAGCACCCACATGGCGGCTAAGAACTGTCTGTAACTCCAATTCCAGGAGAACTCCAGTTCCAGGGGAATCCGAGACCCTCTTCTGACCTCCGCGACATTGCACGACATGGGTGCACAAACCTACATGCAGACAGTACATTCATACACATACAAAGATAAATAATAATAAAAAAAATTTTTAAAAAATTAAAAAAATACCAAAATAAATAAATAGAGAAATAATAAATAAATAAATAGAGCTATATATAAAACTCAGTGGTAGAGTGCTTGCTAGGCCCTGAGTTCAAGCCTCAGTAACACACACACACACACACACACACACACAAACACACACACCGGATGTAGTGAGTGTCTCTTGCTTGTAATCCATTAGGAGGATCTCCATGAGCTCGAGGCCAATCTGGGCTACGTAGCAAGATCTCAAAAAAAAAAAAAAATAGAATGAACAAAAAACAAAAGGCAATACTGTTTTGAATTTAGGAAATATAAGAAAATAAAAATTCCCATAGTACCATACAGAGATAACAATTTGTGTCTTGATAGAGCTCTATCAATCCTCAATTCATAGTGATTTTCTTCCCCTAAGACAGGGTCTTACTGTGTAGCCCTAGCTGACCTAGAACTCATATTTTAGACCAGGCTGACCTGACCTGGAACTCATGGAGATCCACCTGCCTCTGCCCCCTGGTGCTGAGATTAGTGGTATGTACCTGGCTGTTTGTCCTTTATTCATTTCAACGCTCTATATATTAAGGATATATACTAACATGAAGTCAATGACACTGCTGTTCTTCTTCCAGGGAAAGCCATGGAGGCTTCAGGATCCTCTTCCCAGTCTCAAGGCAACAGTCGACTCCATGGTGAAACAGAAGGTCTAGACTGTATGTTTGCTTTCTCAAATCCTCTGGGCACAGCCTGTGGGGAGGTGGGCTCAGCACAGGTGGGACAGATGAAGGTCCTGCTCGGCTCATGCAGCATGATGGCTGCTTCGCAGCTGCAGCAAGGAAGAGATAGTCTACTTGTACACATGCACATGTGCATCTTCCAATCTGTCCCCCATGCTTTTTAGCTGAGTTGATCCTCAGTTGTCCCCAGATTTCAAGAAAGTTTTAGGGGCTTGGGCTGGAAGTAGGGAGATTTCCTTTGTGTGGAGAATGGGGAAGTTTAGCGCTTGATCACGTCCCTTCTTCCCTGTGATTTTCAGAGAATCCCGAACCAGTACCTGCTCTGGGTCCAGCGGTCTTTGGGCAGGGCAGGGGGTGTAGAAGCCTTTTTTCCAAGGTCTGTGTTGAGAGAAGTTTTTCCCTTGGACTGTCTTTGAATGCCTGGGGTCCCTGAGAACCTTTATCTCTGACACCCTCCTTTGACCATGGATGTTTAGGAGTGCAGTCCTCTCTCTTGGCTTGCTGAATGCTCCATGGGAGGCTGAGCCGGTGCCTGGGATGGGAGGGGCCGGAAGCACTCATCATCTTGCCTGTGTATACCTCCAGACAGCGAGACCGAGTTCCACAAGCAAGATGGGAAGGCCCAGGAGCAATATGAGAGAGACAAGTCCTCCTCTTCCTCCTCTTCCTCTTCCTCCTCATCGTCTTCCTCTTCTTCCTCCTCTTCCTCCTCCTCAGGTATAGCAAACCTTAGGACTGGGTGTGCCTCAGTGATACAGAGCTCGCCTCACACACAGAGCCTTGAGTTCCATCTCTAGCTGCACACACACACAATTCTATATGCGTTAAAAAGTCTTAGTGCCCTTTTAATCCCAGCACTCAGGAGGCAGAGGCAGGTGGATCTCTGTGAGTTCAAGGCCAGCCTGGTCTACATAGTGAGCTCCAGGCCAGCTGGGACTAAAGGGAGACCCTGTCTCAAAAAGACAAAAAAAAAAAAAAAAAAAAAAAGTCTTAGTGCCTAGCACATAGTAAAAGCTCTAAAAACAACTTGTTACAACCTCCCTGTCCCCAGCTTATCATTTTCATGATCATCATTGTGCAAAAGGTTTTTACCTGTGAGGTTTTTGTGTAAATCAGTCCGAAGTTGATTATTGGTTATTAATTATTATTTATAGTACCATAGTTGGTAGAATATGGATTACTCAGAAGTGCTCTGGTAGCTAAGAGCAATGACATCTCCAGTGGGCTCTTAATTATGAATTATCAGATTATCCACCAGGAAATAACAATGTTCTTTTACTTTCACTTTTTTTGTTGTTGTTATTCACTATGTAGACCAGGCTGGCCTTAATTTTATAGAGATCCAGCTGTCTCTGCCTCCTGGGTGCTGGGATTAAAGGCGTGGGCCACCACATTCTTTTAATTAAAAGCATAGAGCTGGGTTTATAGTAACAGCAGTAACGGCATTGTAGCTAGCATTTATTGAGTCCTTACAGTGTGCCAGGTATGTTTCAAGCATTTTACACATAAGAACTCAATTGTCAGGGGCTGGAGAGATGGCTCAGCGGTTAAGAGCGCTGACCGCTCTTGCAAAGGACCCGGGTTCAATCCCTGGCACCCACATGGCGGCTAAGAACCATCTTTAACTCCAGTTCCAGGGGAATCCGACGCCCTCTTCTGACCTCCACGGCATTGCATGACATGGGTGCACCAACCTTCATGCAGACAGTACACTCATACACACACACACACACACACACACACACACACACACACAGATTTGACTTTCTTTAAAAAAATAAAAATAATGCCAGGCGTGGTGGCGCACGCCTTTAATCCTAGCACTTGGGAGGCAGAAGCATGCAAATCTTTGTGAGTTCAAGGCCAGCCTGGTCTACAGAGTGAGTTCCAGGACAGCTGGGGATACAGGGAGACCCTGTCTCGAAAAGACCAAAAAATAAAATAAAATAAAAAATAAAAATAAAAATAAATAATAAACAAAATGTTTAAAAAAGAACTCAATTGTTATAGAACCCCCATTGAGGAAGATATTCTCCTTAGTCCCATTTTACAGGTGTCAGAAGAACAAAGAGATTGTAGGGTGTGCCGTAAGGGGACTCAGTAATGAACTTGAGAGTTGCTGGAGGTCTTTCTAAGACTAGGTAGTGGAAGGGAGTGGGCTCTCTCTCTGCTCAACAGGAACTTCCACACAATGATGTTTTACATTGTAGGCCTGAGTATATGTTTTTATTTGTTGAAAGATACGTATGCTTGGGGCTGGAGAGATGGCTCAGTGGTTAAAAGCACTGGCCACGGGGCTGGAGAGATGGCCTAGCGGTTAAGAGCGCCGACCGCTCTTGCAGAGGACCCGGGTTCGATCCCCAGCACTCACATGGCGGCCGAGAACCGTCTGAAACTCCAATTCCAGGAGAACTCCAGTTCCAGGGGAATCCGAGACCCTCTTCTGACCTCTGTGGCATTGCACGACACAGGTGTACAAACTTGCATGAAGACAGTACATTCATACACATACAGAAATAAATAAAAAATTAAAAAAAAAACTCTTCCAAAAGCACGGCCACTCTTGCAGAGGACCTGGGTTCGATTCCCAGCACCCACATGGTGGATAACAACCATCTGTAACTCCAGTTTCAGGGGATCCAACACCGTATTCTGAGCTCCTTGGGCATTGTACAACATGGGTGCATTTACATACAGGCAGGCAATCACTCATACACATAAAACAAAAATAATAATAAATTAACTATTTTTTAAAAGATGCCTATGCTTGGGCTGAGGGTAACACAATTGGTAGAGTGCGCCCCTAGCATTCGAAGCAGTGGGTTCCATCCCCAGCACTGCGTGAACCAGGTGCGTGGCCAGTGCAGGAAGTGGAAGCAGGAGATCAAAAGTTCAAGGTCATTCTTAGCTAGCCTGGGTGACATGAGACCTTGTCTTAAGAGAGAGAGAGGGAGAGAGAGAGAGAGAGAGAGAGAGAGAGAGAGAGAGAGAGANCCTAATGGAAGAAAATTATGTCAATGGGGGTGTGTCCCTGAAGGAGATATGAAAACCACTGTCCCTTCCTGATTTTCAGTTTGCTTCCTGGCTACCCTTCACCATAGAATGAACAGTCCTACTTGCCACAGGCTTCCACTGTGATTATCACAAGTCCAAATCAACAAGGCCAAGTGACTAAAGGACTGAAATTTCTGTGACTGTGAGCCAAAATAAACCTTTCTTCCTTAAAAGCTGATCATCTCAGGTATTTTTGTTACTGACACACAGGTGCTAATTAAATATAGGATAATATAATTTATTCAACCATTGAGTCACTGAAATTGTTTGGGGAGATGAACTTTACAAAGAAACTGTTTTCTATAAGCTACCAGTGTGACTATTTAACAATTCTCCCATGCATACATTCTTAATTTTAAAAAATTTTTATTGTTAAGACTATACTTTCAGGGATCATTTCTATAGTTTGTAACTAGAGAAGTTTCTCTGACTGTGTAGAGTACCAGAAACCACGAGGAGGAGACGTAGTGCTCCCTCCTGAGCGTGAAGCCGGCTCTTAGTGTTGCTCCTTTGCAACTGCTATTTGCCATTGATGATCCTTCTGCTCTTCTTTTGGGAGATTCAGAGGGAGGAGCACAGTCTGAGTGGAAAAAAAAATTTTTTATTGTTATCAAACTTTTTTCATATATCATACATCATTTCTCAATCCAGTTTAGACTCATTTTCCTTTCCATACATGCATACTTTTTTTTTTTTTTTTTGGTCTTTTCGAGACACGGTCTCCCTGTAGCCCCAGCTGTCCTGAAACTCACTCTGTAGACCAGACTGGCCTTGAACTCACAAAGATTCGCCTGCCTATGCCTCCCAAGTGCTAGGATTAAAGGCGTGCACCACCATGCATACATTTTTTAAAAAAATCCTCCAAGCAGGGCTGGAGAGATGGCCTAGCGGTTAAGAGCACCAACTGCTCTTGCAGAGGACCCGGGTTCAATCCCCAGCACCCACATGGCGACTGAGAACCATCTTTGACTCCAGTTCCAGGGGAATACGACACCCTTTTCTGACCTGCAACAGCACAGGTGCACTGACCTACATGCAGACAGTACATTCGTACACATAGAAAAATAAATAAATAATTAAAAAAAATCCTCCAAGCATCTTGGCAGCAGAATTAAGATACGAGTGTTTAAAAATAAATATATATTGTTTTCATGTATGTAGTACTTAAAAGTTTTTTAAATTTAACATTCTAGTAAGAGTAACATCCAGAAGTCTGTTCAACTAAATCCAATAACCATATGCATGA
Source organism: Rhizomys pruinosus (assembly GCA_009823505.1). Lineage (NCBI taxonomy): Eukaryota > Metazoa > Chordata > Mammalia > Rodentia > Spalacidae > Rhizomys > Rhizomys pruinosus. The sequence continues at coordinate 6,523,640 of VZQC01015004.1, forward strand.
CCATTTCCATCTATAAGTAGGCCAGCCCCTTCATCAGCTGGTGGAGTCAACCCAAAATGGATAAGATTCCTTGAACAAGTTATTTGAATATTTTTCAGTACAAGAAAGACTGTAGTTAACCTTTTCATAAAGATGGAATGTGAGAAGCGCTGTGTTCATTTATGAAAGTGTTTATTTAGGCATTCTCTGTAGGCCTCAGAGCAAGGGAGAAGACATTACCATCTTTTTAGAAAAGAGCGAAAGCACTTGTGAGGCAGAGGCAGGCGGATCTTTGTGAGTTCAAGGCCAGCCTGGTCTACAGAGCGAGTTCCAGGACAGCTGGGACTACAAGGAGACCCTGTCTCAAAAAGACAAAAAAAAAAAAATCTTTAAATTAAAAAATATTATTCCTTATTAGTTTGATTTACAGGCCAACCCTTTGTATCCATGGGTTCTCGTGCTCAGATCTAGCCAACCAGAGGTTGAAAATATTCAGAAAAAACCCAAACTGTGTCTATGCTGAATACACAGAAACTATTTTTCTTGTCAGAGAATTTACATTGTAATAAGATTGTAAGTAATCTAGATATACTATAAATGATAAAAGAGGGGCTGGCAAGATGGCTGAAGGCACTTGCTGCCAAGCCCTATGACCTTAATTCAATCCTTGAGACCCACATGGTGGAAGGAGAGAACCTGTGAGTTCAAGGCCAGCCTGGTCTATTTATTGAATTTCAGGCCAGCTGGAGCTACAGACGGACCTTCAAAAAGAACTCTGACCTCCACATGTCTTCTGTGGCATCCCCCCCTCAAATAAGTAAACATTTTAAAATTAAAATAGTACAAGAGCACATATACAGGTCCTGTGCAAACACTACACCATTTTATGTAAGGAATTTGAACATCTGGGTATTGGTATGTGTGTCAAATCTTGGAACCTGTTTCTCATGGAAACCAAGAGACAACTATACTTTTGAACACCTCTTCTGTGTAGTAGAAGTCACATGAACACTGACAATTAACTTGATTTCATGGCATTTTTTAATGGATTCATTGTTGATCAGGAGGTTCCTAAGCATACTGAGAGAATGAACCTGGAGCCATTCCCTTTTCCTGAGAGAAAGGAATCCTCTGGCTTGGGAGCCAGAAACTCATGGTTCTGAATTTTTGGAACACCAATACAGACAACTCAGCTATGTTTTAAGTCCCACCAGGTTCCTGTTCCTGGCTGGAAGACCCAGGCTATGCCTTTGAGGAGCTCAGGAGGTTGGAAAGACAAGCATCTCACAGTCCTCATAGCTGACTCAGACAGTTGGTGCCATAGAAACCCTAGGCAGGGAGGACAAGGCCAATGAGGGTGTGACATCAGCTTAGCTTCATAGTAAGTGAGGCAAGTGAGAGGGACATTCCAGGTGAGTAGGACATAGAGCAGACACTGGGGTCACATGATGTCATGGGGACAGAGATGATTAGCCCTGTGCTTGTTGGGAATCTCCATAAGACAATGCTTCATAGAATTTTGCCATCTCTTCATGAAAGCCAACTGGTGTAGCTAAGGAAGCTACAGAAATAAGATAGAGACGTGCAGCCCACAGTAAACACACGACACAGTCAGAGGCAGGGTCCCTAACCCTCAGTCAGGCAGAGTTCCTTCCTCCACAAGGATAGGAGTCCTGAGAACCACCAGAACAAGTGTGATCCTGGCTCCTTCAAGGCTGAGGTCCTACAACTTGTGTTTGTTCCCCGCAGAGAGCAGTGATGAGGACCAGCACCCCAGAGCCCCTGGGAAACACCGAAGGCGCTCCCACAGGGACAGCTCTCCTGGTAGGCATCAGGCCTTACCATCTTCCCTTTGCCTTCTCAGCTTCTAGCTGAGTTTCTCACTGTGGCCATGTGAAGATGTTCCTCACCGCCTTGTTTATATCCAGATGAATAGAAAATAGCCAATGCCCCACAATAGCCAGACAGAAGCATGAAACTGCACTATGTACCCTAGCTGGCCTCAAACTCACAGAGACTCGCCTGCCTCTGCCTCCCCAGTGCTGAGATTAAGAGCATGTGCCACCACGTCTGGCTTATTTTTTCTTTTTAAAAACTGCCCGTCCAGGGCTGGAGAGATGGCCTAGCAGTTAAGAGTGCTGACTGCTCTTGCAGAGGACCCGGGTTCGATCCCCAGCACCCACATGGCGGCTGAGAACAGTGCATAACTCCAATTCCAGGAGAACTCCAGTTCCAGGGGAGTCAGACACCCTCTTCTGACCTCAGCAGCATTGTACAACATGGGTGCACAAACCTGCATGCAGACAGTACATTCATACACATAGAAAATAAATAAAATTTAAAATAAATAAATAAATAATAAATTTAAAAATTTAAAAATTAAAAGAGAATTAATGAATGAACATCTAGTCCAGAGCCTGGTACATCAAAGTTCATAACAAATGCTGCCTGTGACAATGGAGTTGAGCCTGGGCAGCGTTTCTAGAGATACAAATAGCTGGAGGTTCTGGGGATGTAGCTCAGTGTGGAGTCTGCACTTACCGTGCAGAAGCCCTGGGTTTCGGTTCCAACCTCAAACAAACCAAACAAAAAACCAGAAATGAAGGTTTTATGATAAACTGCAGGGTTACTGCTTGCTGTGTAAATTTGGTAGAATAACTGATTTTTTTTTTTCTTTTTTCTTGCCTTTCTCGACCCACCCTCACCGCTATGCTAGGGATCAAATCAGTATCTCATACATGCTAGGCAAGCTGTTTACCACTAAGCTATTCCCTGAGCCCTAATTGAGCCATAGTTGTCTTTCCTGCACAACAGGTAGAGATATATCAATACTTTCTTCACATTCTCTCCATGGGGATCAAATTAAACGTTAAATATAAATTACTATTGGCACATCACAAGAGCTCAATAAATGGAAACTATTATTAACCTTGACTGAACCCCAGGTCCTGTCAGACCTGGAGCCTTTCTTCATAAAGGGAGCATGCTCACCTCTAGGGGTGATGGGGGAGGGGGCTGAGGGAAAGCACTTGGGAAGCTGTTTTGCCCCCTGAAGGCTCTGAATCACCCACAGGTCAAAGGCTCTGATCCTTTTGAAAGTTTCAGACCTGGGGAGATGGAGGTGGCCCCAGGACACTGTCTGGAGAGAGCTGACCAAAGGGATTGTCTCTACCAGGTGCTGAGCATGGGGAGCCAGGCGTGCTGAACGACGAGCGTGAGCTCTATGGAGGTAATTTCTTGTCCACTGGCTCTGGAGAAAAGGATTGTGAGGACTTAGGGTCCTGTGAGGGGAACAAGGGCCTGGGAGTCACAGGACCTGAAAAGTCCCAGACAAATACAGATGTGGGGATGAGGTCGTACCAGTGGGGGTGGGGACCGGATGTCCTTCACCATGATGAGGCTGTCTCAAGGACAGTTTGCTTTCTCTGCTGACTGTAGCTTTGGTGATGGTCTTGACAGGTCACCCAATAGAACTGGGCTTCAGTTCACCATCAACAAAATGGAGTTTGATTTGTTCCCCTCTCTTGTTACTGTTGAAGCATGCAAGGCAATACTGAGCATCAGTTTATGAACTGTTTCCAAGTGCCAAGTATGACAATAAAAAGGGGTGGATAGCATGGCACCATTGCTTCTGGGTCTTTAGGCTGAGATCAAGTATAAAAAGTATGGCACTTTGATCTGATGAAGTAGGAGAGTTTACAGGAATGACCTAGTTTATTAAAGAGCTCCACAGGTAGTATGTACTACCCAGAAAGAAAACCAAGGCTGGGGCTGGAGAGAGCCTAGCGGTTAAGAGCACCGACTGCTCTTGCAGAGGACCCGGGTTCGATCCCCAGCACCCACATGGCAGCTGAGAACCATCTGTAACTCCAATTCCAGGAGAACTCCAGTTCCAGGGGAATCCGACACCCTCTTCTGACCTCCGCGGCATTGCACAACACGGGTGCACAAACCTCCAAGCAGACAATACATTCACACACATAAATAAATAAATAAAATAAAATTAAAAAAAAGGAAAAAAAAGAAAACCAAGGCTAAGCTAGGTATGGTGGTGCATACCTTTAATCCCAGCACTTGGGAGGCAGAGGCAGGTGAATCTGTGAGTTCAAGCCTAGCCTGGTCTACATAGTAAGTTCCAGGACAGTTGGGGCTACAGGGAGACCCTGTGTCAAAAAGACAAACAAACACAAACAAACACAAACAAACAAAGCCAGGATTCCTACAG
>VZQC01015004.1:6528031-6617861 GCA_009823505.1 Rhizomys pruinosus
TTTATATATATATATATATATATATATATATATATATTTTTTTTTTTTTTTAGATGGTCTCACTATGTAGCTCAGTCTGGCCTGGAACTTGCTATGTAGACCAGGCTAGTCTAGAAGTCATGGAGATCTGCCTGCCTCTGCCTCTGCCTTCCAAGTGCTGGGATTAAGGCATGTGCTAGCTATTATGCCTATCCATTTATTTATTTTATTGGTAGGGATTAAACCCAAGGCTGATTGATTTCTTTTGTTGTTGTTGCTGTTGTTTTTTTAAATAAAAAAGTACTATTTGGTTTAGAAAGATGTTTTGGACTGGAGGTGTAGTCCCAGGTTAAATCCCTAGCATCAAAACTGGAAAAAGAAAATCAAACTGTTAAGTTTCTCAGATAGTTTAAGGAAGGTTTCACTGATTGTAAAATAAAATAAAGTATCATGTTTGCCTGTTTTCAGAAATTTTGTATCATCATAGAAATAACTTCCCCTGCCTTTGGTGTTGTATTCCTTTAATCCCAACACTCAGAGGCAGAGGCAGAGGCAGAGGGATATATCTCTTAAAGGCCACCCTAGACTACATAGAAAGTTCCAGGCCAGCGAGGGCTACATAGTGAGACCCTCTCTCAAATAAAGTACCTTCCATCTCCATCATGTGGAGATCATCACCCAGGACTGAATCATGTCCCACCAGACGTGTCCATTTACCCTGTTTGCACCACGTTTCCTACTTTAGTATGTTTCCCATCCTATCAGTACTGCCCAGCCTTCGGTGGGTTTGCAGATATGTTTCCTGTTTACATATTCATGAAAAGACAGGAACAGTTTCCTGTGTAGAGGTTCATTGCCATGGGCTTCTTGCCTCCTTCTGCTTTTGTTTCCTGGGCTGCCCTGAAGGACAAACAGGAAATATACGGAACTTGACCTGTAGTTGGTATCCCAAAGGATCTTGCCTGGCCTTCCTTGAGGGGAGGAAGATGACAGGCTAGGACAGAGGTCACCAGGGGATAGTACCAAGGACAAGACATGAAGGGAGGCTATAGATCCAGGTTCAGCTCATCCTTAGCAGTCCAGTCAAATGGCTCAGCCATCTATCTGGGTGGGGACACAGCTTGTCTCCTGTGTGCTTAGTAAAGGTCTCTCCTGCATTTGGATAGGTTTGAGCAGGCACAAGTTGCAAACACTGCCATGTATATGTGTGTAGAGAGGGATATGTGCATGTATGGGGATATGTGTGTATATACTTGGATATGTGTGGATATGTGCGGAGAAGTGCTTTTATCTGGTTGGGAGGCTGATGTTTGGTTTGGTTTTAATTTTTTTTATTATGTGTATGAGTGTACTGTCTGCATGTAGGTTGGTGCACCTGTGTTGTGCAATGCCGTGGAGGTCAGAAGAGGGTGTCAGATTCCCCTGGAACTGGAGTTAAAGATGGTTCTTAAACACCATGCGGGTGCTGGGAATGGAACCCAGGTATTGTGCAAGTGCAGTCAGTGCTCTTAACCACTGAGCCATCTCTCCAGCCCCTGAATGAGATCGCAGTAACTGACACAGGGAACACACAGAGAAGATTGCTGTTGTTAGTTCAAATCCTAGACTCACTTCTATGGGTAGGTTACAAAGAGGAATTAAGAAACAATCTTTTTTAATTTTTATTTATTTTTTATGTGNAACACCAATACAGACAACTCAGCTATGTTTTAAGTCCCACCAGGTTCCTGTTCCTGGCTGGAAGACCCAGGCTATGCCTTTGAGGAGCTCAGGAGGTTGGAAAGACAAGCATCTCACAGTCCTCATAGCTGACTCAGACAGTTGGTGCCATAGAAACCCTAGGCAGGGAGGACAAGGCCAATGAGGGTGTGACATCAGCTTAGCTTCATAGTAAGTGAGGCAAGTGAGAGGGACATTCCAGTTTTCTGTTTTTTCTTTCATTGATTGCTCTTTTTATTGACATCGAGCAGGACCCCCTGGGGTCCCATGCTGTCCTTGGGACAGCGATGATTCAGCCCGTGTGCTTGTTGGGAATCTCATAAGACAATGCTCATAGACTTTTGCCATCTTCTTCATGAAGCCCAACTGGTGTAGCTAAGGAAGCTACAGAAATAAGATAGAGACGTGCAGCCCACAGTAAACACACGACACAGTCAGAGGCAGGGTCCCTAACCCTCAGTCAGGCAGAGTTCCTTCCTCCACAAGGATAGGAGTCCTGAGAACCACCAGAACAAGTGTGATCCTGGCTCCTTCAAGGCTGAGGTCCTACAACTTGTGTTTGTTCCCCGCAGAGAGCAGTGATGAGGACCAGCACCCCAGAGCCCCTGGGAAACACCGAAGGCGCTCCCACAGGGACAGCTCTCCTGGTAGGCATCAGGCCTTACCATCTTCCCTTTGCCTTCTCAGCTTCTAGCTGAGTTTCTCACTGTGGCCATGTGAAGATGTTCCTCACCGCCTTGTTTATATCCAGATGAATAGAAAATAGCCAATGCCCCCACATAGCCATGACAGAAGCATGAAAAAACGCACTATGTACCCTTAGCTGGCCTCAAACACTCACAGAGGACTCGGCCTGCCCCGCCTCCCAGTGCTGAGATTAAGAGCATGTGCCACCACGTCGGCTTATTTTTTTCTTTTAAAAATTGCCCGTCCAGGCTGGAGAGATGGGCTAGCAGTTAAGAGTGCTGACTTTGCTCTTGCAGAGGACCCGGGTTCGATCCCAGCACCCACAGGCGGCTGAGAACAGTGCATCACTCCAATTCCAGGAGAAACCTCCAGTTCCAGGGGAGTCAGAACCCTCTTCTGACTCAGCAGGCATTGTACACAACAGGGTGCACAAACCTGCATGAGACAGTACATTCATTACATATAGAAAATAAACAAAATTTAAAATAAATAAAGAAATAATAAATTTAAAAATTTTAAAAATTAAAACGCAGAATACTGAATGCACATCTAGTCCAGCGCCTGGTACATCAAAAGTTCAAACAATGGCTGCCTCTGTGACATGGAAGTTGAGGGCCTGGGCAGCGTTTCTAGAGATACAAATAGCTGGAGGTTCTGGGGATGTAGCTCAGTGTGGAGTCTGCACTTACCGTGCAGAAGCCCTGGGTTTCGGTTCCCACCTCAAACAAACCAACAAAAAACCAGACATGAAGGTTTTTTCTGATAAACTGCATGGTTACTGCTTGCCTGTGTACATTTGTTAGAATACTGATTTTTTTTTTTTCTTTTTTCTTGCTTTCTCGACCCACCCTCACCGCTATGCTGGGATCAAATCAGTATCTCATACATGCTAGGCAAGCTGTTTACCACTAAGCTATTCCCTGAGCCCTAATTGAGCCATAGTTGTCTTTCCTGCACAACAGGTAGAGATATATCAATACTTTCTTCACATTCTCTCCATGGGGATCAAATTAAACGTTAAATATAAATTACTATTGGCACATCACAAGAGCTCAATAAATGGAAACTATTATTAACCTTGACTGAACCCCAGGTCCTGTCAGACCTGGAGCCTTTCTTCATAAAGGGAGCATGCTCACCTCTAGGGGTGATGGGGGAGGGTGGGGGCAAGCACTTGGAACCAAAGCTGTTTTTTGGCCCCCTGAAGGCTCTGAATCACCCACAGGTCAAAGGCTCTGATCCTTTTGAAAGTTTCAGACCTGGGGAGATGGAGGTGGCCCCAGGACACTGTCTGGAGAGAGCTGACCAAAGGGATTGTCTCTACCAGGTGCTGAGCATGGGGAGCCAGGCGTGCTGAACGACGAGCGTGAGCTCTATGGAGGTAATTTCTTGTCCACTGGCTCTGGAGAAAAGGATTGTGAGGACTTAGGGTCCTGTGAGGGGAACAAGGGCCTGGGAGTCACAGGACCTGAAAAGTCCCAGACAAATACAGATGTGGGGATGAGGTCGTACCAGTGGGGGTGGGGACCGGATGTCCTTCACCATGATGAGGCTGTCTCAAGGACAGTTTGCTTTCTCTGCTGACTGTAGCTTTGGTGATGGTCTTGACAGGTCACCCAATAGAACTGGGCTTCAGTTCACCATCAACAAAATGGAGTTTGATTTGTTCCCCTCTCTTGTTACTGTTGAAGCATGCAAGGCAATACTGAGCATCAGTTTATGAACTGTTTCCAAGTGCCAAGTATGACAATAAAAAGGGGTGGATAGCATGGCACCATTGCTTCTGGGTCTTTAGGCTGAGATCAAGTATAAAAAGTATGGCACTTTGATCTGATGAAGTAGGAGAGTTTACAGGAATGACCTAGTTTATTAAAGAGCTCCACAGGTAGTATGTACTACCCAGAAAGAAAACCAAGGCTGGGGCTGGAGAGAGCTAGCGGTTAAGAGCACCGACTGCCTCTTGCAGAGTACCCGGTCGATCCCCAGCCACCCACATGCAGCTGAGAACCAAATCTGTAACTTCAATTCCAGTAGAACTCCAGTTCCCGTGGAATCCGACCCCTCTTCTGACATCCGCGGCATTGCACAACACGGGTGCACAAACCTCCAAGCAGACAATACATTCACACACATAAATAAATAAAATAAAATAAATTAAAAAAAAAGGAAAAAAAAAGAAAACCCAAGGACTAAGCTCGTATGGTGGTGCATACCTTACTCCCAGCACTTGGAAGAAGAGGCAGGTGAATCTGTGAGTTCAAGCCTTAGGCCTGGTCTACATAGTAAGTTCCAGGACAGTTGGAGGGCCGACAGGGAGACACTGTGTCAAAAAGGGACAAACAAAACCCCCCCCCCCAAACCAAACAACAAAAACAAAAACAAAGCCAGGATTCATAAAGTCTACTTTGTCTCCCAATTCCTGATAATGACACAGAGAAACTGTAGAAAACACCTATTCACTCAAAGTAGGAAGACCGCAAACCACATTTTTCCAGAAATATCACTGCTCTAGGTGGCCAGCTTTGGTAAGGACATTTGTATTGTTTTATTTTGGTATCGGAATGTATTTACAGTATTTAAGCTTACATCTATATATATATATTATATATATATATATTTTTTTTTTTTTTAGATGGTCTCACTATGTAGCTCATGTCTGCCTGAAACTTGCTTTGTAGACCAGGCTAGTCTAGAAGTCATGGAGATCTGCCTTTTGGCCTCCTGCTTCTTTCTGCCTTCCAAGTGCTGGGTTTTTTTTTTTTTTTTTTTTTTATTTTTATCCATTTATTTATTTTATTGGTAGGGATTAAACCCAAGGCCTGATTTTTTTTTTGTGTTGTTGTGTTGTTTTTTTAACATAAAAAAAGTAACTATTTGGTTTAGAAAGATGTTTTGGACTGGAGGTGTAGTCCCAGGTTAAATCCCTAGCATCAAAACTGAAAAAGAAAATCAAACTCGTTAAGTTTCTCAGATAGTTTAAGGAAGGTTTCACTGATTGTAAAATAAAATAAGTATCCTGTTTGGGGGGGGGGGGGCCCCCTTGTTTGTCAGAACTTTTCTGTATCATCCTCGAAATAACTTCCCCTGCCTTGTTTTGTATTCCTTTAATCCACAACACTCGGGCAGAGGCTAGAGGCAGCAGCAGAGGCGATATATCTTTAAAGGCCAGCCCTGTCTACATAAAAGTTCCAGGCCAGCGCGGGCGAATAGTGAGACCCTCTCTCAAAAAGTACTTTCCATCTCCATCATGTGGAGATCATCACCCAGGACTGAATCATGTCCCACCAGACGTGTCCATTTACCCTGTTTGCACCACGTTTCCTACTTTAGTATGTTTCCCATCCTATCAGTACTGCCCAGCCTTCGGTGGGTTTGCAGATATGTTTCCTGTTTACATATTCATGAAAAGACAGGAACAGTTTCCTGTGTAGAGGTTCATTGCCATGGGCTTCTTGCCTCCTTCTGCTTTTGTTTCCTGGGCTGCCCTGAAGGACAAACAGGAAATATACGGAACTTGACCTGTAGTTGGTATCCCAAAGGATCTTGCCTGGCCTTCCTTGAGGGGAGGAAGATGACAGGCTAGGACAGAGGTCACCAGGGGATAGTACCAAGGACAAGACATGAAGGGAGGCTATAGATCCAGGTTCAGCTCATCCTTAGCAGTCCAGTCAAATGGCTCAGCCATCTATCTGGGTGGGGACACAGCTTGTCTCCTGTGTGCTTAGTAAAGGTCTCTCCTGCATTTGGATAGGTTTGAGCAGGCACAAGTTGCAAACACTGCCATGTATATGTGTGTAGAGAGGGATATGTGCATGTATGGGGATATGTGTGTATATACTTGGATATGTGTGGATATGTGCGGAGAAGTGCTTTTATCTGGTTGGGAGGCTGATGTTTGGTTTGGTTTTAATTTTTTTTATTATGTGTATGAGTGTACTGTCTGCATGTAGGTTGGTGCACCTGTGTTGTGCAATGCCGTGGAGGTCAGAAGAGGGTGTCAGATTCCCCTGGAACTGGAGTTAAAGATGGTTCTCAGCTGCCATGTGAGTGCTGGGGATCGAACCCTGGTCCTCTGCAAGAGCAGCTGGTGCTCTCTTAACCGCTAGGCCATCTCTCCAGCCCCTGGTTTTAATTTTTATTGTTAGTTTTGAGATATTGTCATATTGGAATATGACACCCTCTTGAGATATTGGATAAGGGATATGTACAGCACGTTTGAAACCTTGGTTTGATGATTCTGGAGAAGACACACACACACACACACACACACACACCCCTTGCCTCAAAAGAAGAAGAAGAAGAAGAAGAAGAAGAAGAAGAAGAAGAAGAAGAAGAAGAAGAAGAGAAAAGAAAGAAGAAGAAGAAGAAGAAGAAGAAGAAGAAGAAGAAGAAGAAGAAGAAGAAGAAGAAGAAAACAAATAACAACAGAAACCAGATCTGTCCTGAATATGTATAGGTCTTCTAATGCAGTTTTTGTTTTGTTTTTGTTTTTAAGAGACAGGGTCTCACTGTGTATCCTTGGCTGGCCTGGAACTTGCTATATAGACCAGGCTGGCTCCAGATTCACAGAGATCCCCCTGCCTCTGCCTCCCAAATGCTGGGATTAAAAGTGTGAACAACCACATCCAATACACAAATTTGACATTGATATTGTAAGTATTCTTGATTATATATCATGCTGGGTGTGGTGGTGCACACCTTTGATCCCAGCACTTGGGAGGCAGAGGCAGGGAGATCTCAGTGAGTTCAAGGCCAGCCTGGTCTACAGAGTGAGCTCCAGGCCAGCTGGGACTAAAGGGAGACCCTGTCTCAAAAAAAAATGATTATATATCATATACAAGAACTGTAAATAAGTACAAATACTACAGCATTTTACTCTACATGATAACTTTCATGTTCACAGATTTTGATATCTAAGGAGGTCCTAGAATCAAGTCCTTATAGACACATGGAATGACTGACCACACAGGGGTTGCTAGCCTTTCCTAAAAATGACAGGGCTGGAGAGATGGCTCAGCAGTTAAGAGCATCTACTGCTCTTGCAGAGGACCCAGGTTCCATCCCCAGCACCCACATGGCGGCTAAGAACCGTCTTTAACTCCAGTTCCAGGGGAATATGACACCCTCTTCTGACCTCCACAACATTGCATGACATGGTGCACCAACCTACATGCAGACAGTACACTCATACACATAAAAAATAAATTAATTTAAAAAAGGATTTAGTTTTGTTTTTTTTTTTTTAAAGAGTTTTTGTTAAAACCTAACCTCATAAGCTGTAAGCCTGGGCAGGCCCTCAGGTAGCAGCTCTCCACGGGTGGGGCTCAACTGCCCTGTACATGGAACATCGGATCATTGTACCATCCACCTTCCACCATAAAGTTTTTCCCCTGGAGAGCACCATCTTCTGAATACTCACTGATTCTCCTTCTCTTCAGGGCCTGCTGGGGAACTGGTACTCACTGGGGAGTCAGGTGAGTGCCCCGTGTGGAGGAGGGAGTCAGGGATGCTGGGGTTGAGTGAATCTGGGCGTTGCTCTTCCCGTGGGACACTCAGGGGTGGGGCTGTGGAAGACGCAACTCCAAGGCCACCTGGAGGACCAGGTGAACGTGAGAAAAAGGCATTGGGGAAAAAAAAAAAGTCGGGCGTGGTGGCGCATGCCTTTAATCCCAGTACTTGGGAGGCAGAGGCAGGCAGATCTTTGTGAGTTCAAGGCCAGCCTGGTCTACAGAGTGAGTTCCAGGACAGGACAGGGGCTACAGGGAGACCCTGTCTTGAAAAGACCAAAAAAAAAANAAAAAAAAAAAAAAAAAAAAAAAAAAAAAAAAAAAAAAGAAAGAAAGAAAAAGAAAGAAAGTAAAGAAAAGGCACTGGTGGAGAGGAGGCAGGGGATTTCAGGCCAGTTCAGGAAAGATCTTTTGGAACTGGAGAACTCAGTTAGAGCCTTTTCTCAGTCACCTCTGACTGAGATGCCTAGAAAGGACCTCTGGCAAACCTGGGCACTTACACTGAATTTCTTATTTCCAGGACTCCGAAGAAGAGGCTCTGGCTCAGCAAGTGGTAAATATATAAGTTTAGAGGACAGTCCTTTTACTCTCTTGAATTCCAGAGGGGATTATAAATGACATGAGAGGGTTTGCCTTGTCGACTCAAGGAGGCCAATATCAGTTATAATTTAGGAAGGGGGATGGAGAGATGCCTAGCGGTTGAAGAGCACCGATCTACTACCTTGCAGAGGACACTAGGGTTCATTCCCCAAGCACCCACATGGTCGGTCGAGAAACGGTGTCTGTAACCTACGCTTTCCAGGAGAACTCCATCGCCAGAGGAATCCAAACACCCTCTTCCCTCGTCCTAACTGGAGGCCTTGCATGAACGCCAGGTGCACCAACCTAACATGCAGACAGTACATTCATACACATAAAAAAAATAAGAATAAATTTACAAAAAAAAAGAAGGAACGTCCCCCACAGGGGTTGCAGAACAAAAGTGGGAGCAGAGCCAGTCCTGTGGAGGGATAAGGAAGCCAGCAAAGGTCCCAGGGACAGCCACCCCCTACTTGGCTTCTCCTGTTGTGGGTACACTGTGGCTCACAGAAAAGCATCCAGCGATCAAGGCGAGATGGGAGAGGGCAGCCACCTGCCATGCTTGTCAAGTATAAAAGAAACATGTGTTTCTTGCCTCCATATCCCAAGGAGAAGTGGAGACCTCATAGTTAACAAGACCTGAAACATAAAGAAAGACGCGTAAGGAGGCTATGCGACTCTCTTGTTGCAGGTGCAAGGAGGCTGGTGGCTAGAATGATAGGCAACCTTATCTTGTCCATGGGTGCACTGTAATTTGCAAACGTGTCTCAGCTCCTCTCATCTGGGTGGGAGACAGACAAGGATGCCTATCTTTCATGTAGAAATCAGGGCTGCGAAGTCAGAGGGTTGCCTTACAATTATTGAAGGGTCCCGAGTGGTGTGCAAATGCTCTTTAATCCTAGCACCTGGGAGGCAGAGTGCAGGCGGATCTTTGCGAGTTCACGGCACCTGCTCTACAGAGTGAGTTCCAGGAATACAGCTGCGGGCTACAGGGAGACCCGTCTCACAAAAAGACCAAAAAAAAAAAAAAAAAAAAACAAAAAAACCATACTATTAAGGGCAATGCCCTAGGCTGCATTCCCAGTTTCTTTGTGTTCCTTCTTCTGTGCATGAAATCACAAGGTGATAAATGCCTCTCTTGCCCTGTGACCAGATATGTCCAGGCTTCAGGCTTCATGAGTGTCCCCTGTCTGTGGAGGCATAGAGTAATTCGACAGGTACCAGACAGGAGACCCCCATTCCTTAGTAAGCAGAGAAAAAAGCGAGACCATGCTAAGCAGATTGTCAAGGTCTACTTTACTTGAACCCACAAGGCAGCTTATACTATCTAGCAAAAGGCGGAGCATATACATGGGGGAAGTGTAAGCAGGGACATCAGTCAGTCCCGTGAGACCATCGGCGTCAGAGGAAGCCATCCGGTGGCCAAGGGGGGAGGCGAGCTTTTGCCAATATAGCTGAGGCAGAACATCTGCTGGAGCATCCTGTGATCTTTCCTGCACATCCCTTGGGAAAAGGCTCAGGTGTCAGCTCATCATACGCCAACTTTATTGCAGGCCAAACTTTTTGCAGGCCAACTTTTGTTGCTGGCATATTAGGGCCTGCGGCTCCTTACACATGAGGTCCCCTGTAGCAGAGTGATAGAGCCATGGGGCTGCGTCTGCTTCACACCTGGAACCTAGGGGGCACGTTCCTAGAAGACATAGGCGGAGAGAAGAGACTATGGTTCTTTTTTAAGATAAAAAACTTTTTTTTTTTTACTGTTTATATAATATATGTTGTATGTGTATGTGCGATGTGTGTAGGCACTCTGTGGAGTCAGACAGAGGTGTCAGATCTCCTGGAATAAGTTGTTAGTTTACAGGGTTTGAACTGCCTATATATGGTGCTGGGAACTGAACTCAGGTCCTCTGTAAGGGCAGTTTGTGCGTCTTAACACTGAGCCAATCCAACCCTCGACCATGGTCTTTTTTGTCTTTTCAGATTTTTTTATTGTATGTATGAGTGTTTTGCCTGATGGTATTTGTGTGTATACCATGTGGCATTCTGGTTTACACCTCGAGGCCAGAGAAAGGTATCAGATCCTTGGGAACAGGAGTTACAACAGTAGTGATTATGAGTGACCATGGGTGTGGGAATGAAACCGGTCCTCTGCAAGGCAAGGAGTGCTCTTGACCACTGCTGATCATTCGTCCCGCCCTGGTCTGGACGCATACATCAGACTTATAATATTTATTTTTTTTTTTTTGTGTTTTTTACGATCAAGGGTCTCCCTGTTAGCCAGCCTGGTCCTGGAACTAACCCTTGTAGACAGGCTGGCCTGGACTCACAAAGATCTGCCTGCTCTTGCCTCCCAGTGCTAGGAGTAAAGGCGTGGCGTCGCCACTGCCATGTCCTGACCATATTTTTTGGTTAAACAAATGACCCTTGTTCTAGAAACATTTTGAGTTACTATGAAAGCCTTACTCCCAACTCCTTTTCAGGGACTGAAACACTTGGACCCAACCCTTTCTTTGTTTCCTGTTCCAACTGATGATCTGAGAGCATGCTGTTTGCTCTCTGCAGCCATAGAAAAGCTCATTGGATTGAAACCCAGACATCCCGAATTACAGACCATGTCCAAGTTGCTTGTGGGGACACGTGGGACTTATTATACCCCATGAGGAACAAGTGCATTCCCTCTGTCTCTGATTGCAGGCCTAAGGCCTTTGATATAGCCCTGACCTTGCACGATACCCTCACGACAGAGCCTTCAGCAGGCAGCCAGGCTTGTTTGATGCTTTTGTTTAGACTGATTTTGTTTTGTTGTCTGTTATGTCATGTTTTTGTTGAGGTCTTCCATGTAGTTAGCACTGGCCAAAAAACTTGTGATCAAACTCCCTCAGCCCCTGAATGCTCGATGCAGGTGTGCAACACACCACCACCCCTCTTCTCTTAAACTCTTTTTTTTTTCTTTATTGTTTGTTTTGTTTTTTTGTTTTTGTTTTTGTCATTTTTTGAGAAGGGTCTCCCTGTAGTCCCAGCTTCCAGTACCTAGAACTTCACTCTGTCGACCCAGGCGCTGGCTTAATGAACTCACAAAGATCCGCTGCCTCTGCTCACCTAAGTGCTTAGGTTTAAGGCCGTGCGCCAACAAAGCCATGGCTCTTTTTTTTTTTTTTTTTTATCTTTATCAGAGGAAGCAGAGAGATAGAGAGATTTATTTGGCAAAAAAAAAAAAAAAAAAAAAAAAAAAAAAAGAAAGAAAGAAAAGAAAGAAAGTAAAAGAAAAAGGCACTGGGGGAGAGGCAAGGGGATTTCAGCCAGTTAGGAAAGATCTTTTGGAACTGGAGAACTCAGTTAGAGCCTTTTCTCAGTCACCTCTGACTGAGATGCCTAGAAAGGACCTCTGGCAAACCTGGGCACTTACACTGAATTTCTTATTTCCAGGACTCCGAAGAAGAGGCTCTGGCTCAGCAAGTGGTAAATATATAAGTTTAGAGGACAGTCCTTTTACTCTCTTGAATTCCAGAGGGGATTATAAATGACATGAGAGGGTTTGCCTTGTCGACTCAAGGAGGCCAATATCAGTATAATTTAGAAAGGGGGCTGGAGAGATGGCCTAGCGGTTGAGAGCACCGACTACTCTTGCAGAGGACCTGGGTTCAATCCCCAGCACCCACATGGCGGCTGAGAACTGTCTGTAACTCCTGTTCCAGGAGAACTCCAGCTCCAGAGGAATCCAACACCCTCTTCTGACCTCTGAGGCATTGCATGACACGGGTGCACAAACCTACATGCAGACAGTACATTCATACACATAAAAAAAATAAATAAAATTTAAAAAAAAAGAAAGGAACGTCCACCACAGGGGTTGCAGAACAAAAGTGGGAGCAGAGCCAGTCCTGTGGAGGGATAAGGAAGCCAGCAAAGGTCCCAGGGACAGCCACCCCCTACTTGGCTTCTCCTGTTGTGGGTACACTGTGGCTCACAGAAAAGCATCCAGCGATCAAGGCTGAGTGGGAGGGGCAAGCCACCTGCCATCCTTGTCAAGGTTAAAAAACATGTCTCTCTTTCTCTCATTCCCAAGGAGAAGTGGAGACCTCTCAGTTAACAAGACTGAACATAAAGAAAGACGGTAAGGAGCTATGCCTGCCTCTTTGGGTGCAAGGAGGCTGGTGGCTAGAATGATAGCAACCTTATCTGTCATGTGCCCTGTAATTTGCAAACTTCTCAGCTCCTCTCATCTGGGTGGGAGGACAGACAAGGATGCCTATCTTCATGTAGAAATCAGGGCTCGAAGTCAGAGGGTTGCCTTACAATTATTGAAGGGCGCCAGGAGTGGTGGCACATGCCTTTAATCCTAGCACTTGGGAGGCAGAGGCAGGCGGATCTTTGCGAGTTCAAGGCCAGCCTGCTCTACAGAGTGAGTTCCAGGACAGCTGGGGCTACAGTTAGACCCTGTCTCAAAAAAGACAATAAATAAATAAATAAATAAATAAATAAATAGGCAAAAAGAAGCAACACAAACCTATCAGTCATAACTAAATATTAATGGACTAAATTCCCCAATCAAAAGACACAGACTGGGAGACTGGATTAAGAAACAGAATCCATCGACACGCTGTGTACAAGAACCACATCCTACCTTCAAGGAAAGGCACCACCATAAAGTGAGAGGATGGAAAAAAAAATATTAAAAGCAAAGGGTACCAAAAAGAAACAGGTGTTGCTATTTTAATATCAGACAAAATAGACTTCAAAGTAAAAGAAATCAGAAGAGNAGCAAGACAAATGGGAGGGAACAACACAGAAGGACTGGTCAGGGGTGGGCTGGGAGAAGACGCAACTGCCAAGGCCACCTGGAGGACCAGGATGAACGGAGAAAAAGGCATGATGGGGCAAAAAAAAAAGTCGGAGCGTGTGGTGGCGCATGGCCTTGGTAAATCCCAAGTTTAAACTTGGGAGGCAGAGGCAGGCAGATCTTTGTGGAGTTCAAGGCCAGCTGGTCTACATGAGTGAATTCCCGGACAGAGACATGGGTGCTACAGGGAGACCCCGTGTTGAAACGACAAAAAAAAAAAAAAAAAAAAAAAAAAAAAAAAAGAAGAAAGAAAAGAAAGAAAGTAAAGAAAAGGCACTGGTGGGAGGAGGCAAGGGGATTCAGGCCAGTTCAGGAAAGATCTTTTGGAACTGGAGAACTCAGTTAGAGCCTTTTCTCAGTCACCTCTGACTGAGATGCCTAGAAAGGACCTCTGGCAAACCTGGGCACTTACACTGAATTTCTTATTTCCAGGACTCCGAAGAAGAGGCTCTGGCTCAGCAAGTGGTAAATATATAAGTTTAGAGGACAGTCCTTTTACTCTCTTGAATTCCAGAGGGGATTATAAATGACATGAGAGGGTTTGCCTTGTCGACTCAAGGAGGCCATATCAGGTATAATTTAGAGAAGGGGGGCTGGAGAGATGCCTAGCGGTTGAAGAGCACCGACTACTACCTTGCAGAGGACTAGGGTTCACTTCCCCAAGCACCCACCATGGCGGTTGAGAAACGTGTCTGTACCTGCGTTCCAGGAGAACTCCAGCCGCCAGAGGAATCCAAACACATCTTCCCTGTCCTACTCGAGGGCCTTGCAGAACGACAGGTGCACCAACCTAACATGCAGACAGACATTCATACACATAAAAAAAATAGAATAAATTTAAAAAAAAAAGAAGGAACGTCCCCACTCACAGGGGTTGCAGAACAAAAGTGGGAGCAGAGCCAGTCCTGTGGAGGGATAAGGAAGCCAGCAAAGGTCCCAGGGACAGCCACCCCCTACTTGGCTTCTCCTGTTGTGGGTACACTGTGGCTCACAGAAAAGCATCCAGCGATCAAGGCTGGAGATGGGAGGGGCAAGCACCTTGCCACTAGCTTGTCAAGTTAATAAAAAAACATTGTGTCTCTTTTCCTCTCAATTCCCAAGGAGAAGTTGGAGACCTCATAGTTACACAAGACTGAAACATAAAGAAAGACGCGTAAGGAGCTATGCGGCTCTGTTTTGCAAGGTGGCAAGGAGGCTGGTGGCTAGTAATGATAGCAACCTTATCTTGTCCATGGTGCCACGTAATTTGCAAACTTCTCAGCTCCTCTCATCTGGGTGGGAGACAGACAAGAGCCTATCTTCATGTAGAAATCAAGGGCTGCGAAGTCAAGGGTGCCTTACAATTATTGAAGGGTCCCAGTGGTTGTGTCACATGTCTTTAATCCTAGCACTCTGGGAGGCAGAGTGCAGGCGGATCTTTGCGAGTTCAGCGCAGCCTGCTCTACAGAGCTGAGTTCCAGGAACAGCTGGGGCCTACAGGGAGACCCGTCTCAAAAAAGACAAAAAAAAAAAAAAAAAAAAACAAAAACCATACTATTAAAGGGCAATGCACAGGCTGCATTCCCAGTTTTCTGTGTTCCTTCTCTTCTGTGCATGAAATCACAAGGTGATAAATGCCTCTCTTGCCCTGTGACCAGATATGTCCAGGCTTCAGGCTTCATGAGTGTCCCCTGTCTGTGGAGGCAGTAAGTGTATTCGACAGGCTACCAGAGGAGACCCAATTGACCTAAGCTAAGCGGAGAAAAAAGCGTAGACCATGCTAAGCAGATTGTCAAGGTCTACTTATTGAAACCAAGGCGCTGTATACTACTAGCAAAAAGCGGAAGCATATAAGCATGGGGAGAAGTGTAAAGCTGGCAGCAGGGCAATCAGTCAGTCCGGCCATCCGGCGTCAGGAGCCATCCGGTGCCAGGGGGGAGGCAGCTTTGCAAGATAGCTGAGCAGGAACATCTGGCTGGAGCATCCTGTGATCTTTCTGCACGTCCTTGGGAAAGGCTCAGGGTGTCAGCTCACATAGCCAACTTTATTGCAGGCCAACTTTATTGCAGGCCAACTTTGTTGCAGGCAATTTAGGGCCTGCGGCTCCTTACACATGAGGTCCCCTTAGCAGAGTGATAAGAGCCATGGGGCTGCGTCTGCTTCAAGCCTGGAACCTAGGGGGACTTCCTAGAAGACCATGAGGGAGAGAAGAGACTATGGTCTTTTTTTTAAGATTAAAAAAATTTTAGATTATGTGTATGCATATATATTTGTATGTAGGTATGTGAGTGTGTTTGTAGGCACCTGTGGGGACCAGAAGAGGGTGTCAGATCTCTGGAACTAGAGTTGTAGTATACAGGTTGTGAACTGCCTAATATTGGTGCTGGGAACTGAACTCAGGTCCTCTGTAAGAGGAGTGTGTGCTCTTAACCACTGAGCCATCTCTCCAACCCCTGACCATGTCTTTTCTTTTTCAAGATTTATTTATTTTATGTGTATGAGTGTTTTGCCTGCATGTATTTGTGTATACCATGTGCATTTCTGGTACCCTCAGAGGCCAGAAGAAGGTATCAGATCCTTGGGAACTAGAGTTACAAGTGATTATGAGCTGCCATGTGGTGTTGGGAACTGAACCCAGGTCCTCTGCAAGAGCAGTGAGTGCTCTTAACTGCTGAGTCATTCTCCAGCCCTGTCTGACCATACATATATATATATTTTTTTTTTTTTTTTGTCTTTTTTTTAAGATAGGGTCTCCCTGTAGCCCCAGCTGTCCTGGAACTCACTCTGTAGAACAGGCTGGCCTTGGACTCACAAAGATCTGCCTGCCTCTGCCTCCCAAGTGCTAGGATTAAAGGTGTGCGTCGCCATGCCTGTCCTGACCATATTTTTTGGTTAAACAAATGACCCTTGTTCTAGAAACATTTTGAGTTACTATGAAAGCCTTACTCCCAACTCCTTTTCAGGGACTGAAACACTTGGACCCAAGCCCTTTCTTTGTTCTGTCCAACTGATGATCTAGAGCATGCTGTTTGGCTCTCTGCAGCCATGAAAAAGCTCATTGGATTGAAACCCAGAGTCCCGAAGTTACAGACCATGTCCAAGTTGCTTTGGGACACGTGGGACGTATTATACCCCATGAGACAAGTGCATTCCCTCTGTCTCTGATTGCAGGCCTAAGGCCTTTGATATAGCCCTGACCTTGCACGATACCCTCACGACAGAGCCTTCAGCAGGCAGCCAGGCTTGTTTGCTTTGTCTTAGACTGATTTTTGTTTTGTTGGTCTTTTTGTCTGTTTTGTTTGATGGTCTTCCTATGTAGTTAGACTGGCCAAAAACTTGTGATCCAACTCCCTCAGCCCCTGAATGCTAGGATTGCAGGTGTGCACCACCACCACCCCTGACTTCTCTTAAACTCTTTTCTGTTTTGTTTTGTTTTGTTTTTTTGTTTTTGTTTTTGTCTTTTTGAGACAGGGTCTCCCTGTAGTCCCAGCTGTCCTGGAACTCACTCTGTAGACCAGGCTGGCCTTGAACTCACAAAGATCCGCCTGCCTCTGCCTCCTAAGTGCTAGGATTAAAGGCGTGCGCCACCACGCCTGGCTCTTTTTTTTTTTTTTTTTCATTCTCTTTATCAGAGAAAGCAGAGAGATTTTATTATGTGCCCTGGTGGTTGATACCGGACCCTGCCTGAAAAAAATGCATGGGCCTCTTAGTCACTACCCTGAGTTCCAGACTCTCTACATCTTATAACTTATACTCAGTGCCTGTGCATTTTTTCACAGATTTTTTTTTTTTTGTCTTTTTGAGACAGGGTCTCCCTGTAGCCCCAGCTGTCCTGGAACTCACTCTGTAGACCAGGCTGGCCTTGAACTCACAAAGATCCGCCTGCCTCTGCCTCCCAAGTTATTTTAAATGTTCATTAAACAAATGGGATACTGAGCACCTCTGTGTGGTATGGCTCTGGTTGTTGGTTTCCTTCAGGGAGGAGGCTGACTGACATCTTGCCCTCCACAGACATAGAGCCAGTGTGAAGGAGAGGAAACAAAAAAAGCAGAAATAAAATCCAAGTTACATGGCTGTACTTGTTCCAAAAATAACGAAGGGAGATGAAGGCTGGAAAGTAGGGTTTCCTGGGGCATGATTTTATATTGGCCAGTCAGGAGCAGAAACACTGTCATTAAAATGAGAAGCTAGAGAGATGGCATAGTGGTCAAGTGTACTTCTACTCTTTCAGAGAACTGCCCATGTTGGGCAGTTCACCACTACCTATAATTCCAGCCTCAAGGGATCTGATGCCCCCCTGTGGCCTCCCTGGGTACCTGCACACACACACACACACACACACACACACACACACACACACACTATAAAGTAAATAAGATACCCAGGCATGATGGTGTCTGCCTTTAATCCTAGTACTCAGGAGGCATAGGCAGGTGGATTTCTCTGAGTTCGAGTGCACCCTGGTTTACATAGCTATTTCCAGGTCAGCCACAACTGTGTAGTGAGACCCTGCCTTAAAAATAAAAATAAATAAACAAATAAAATAGAAACAAGAGAAGCCAGGCCTGGTGGCACATACACACCTCTAATCTTAGTACTCTGGAGGCTGAGGCAGGAGAACAAGTTCGAGGCCAACCTGGGGTATATACAGGGCCTGTCTCAAAAACAAAGAAGAAAGACCAGGTGTGGTGGTGTATGCCTTTACTCCCAGTACTCAGGAAACAGAGGCAGCATATCTCTATAAGTTCAAGGCCAGCCCAGTCTACATAGTTAGTCCCAAATCAGCCAGCTACATAGTGAGACCTTGTCAATAAATAAATAATAAATGAATAAATAAACATATATAAATAAATAAGAGTTAGAGCTGGGGAGATGGCTCAGTGGTTAAGAGTGCTCCCAGCTCAATCACAAAGACGTGAGTTCGGATCCTAGCACCCATGTTGGGCTGCTCATAAACACCTGTAACTCTAGCTCCAGGGACCAGATGTCTTCTTCCAGCATCAGCACATGTGTGCATACACTCATACAGACACATGTACACAGACACTAAATTAAATAAAAATGAGAGGGGTTGGAGAGATAGCTCAGCAGTTAAGAGCACTGGCTGTTCGTGCAGAGAGGACCCAGGTTCAGTTCCCTGCATCCACATGGCAGCTAACAACCATCTGTAACTCCAGTTCCAGGGGACCCTACACCCTCATTCTGGCCTCCCTGCGCAGTGCATGACATGGATGCATTTACGTCCACGCAGGCAAAACAGTCATACACATGAAATAAAACTTAAAAAACAAGCAAAAAGCTGAAAGGGTTGTGACGAACATTTCCTTAGCATGCATGGCAACCTGGGTTACAAATGCGTTAGGAAGTAGATAGAGATGAGGAAGAGGAGAGAGAGCACTGACGCAGCTCCCCGCCTGTCTTTGCAGATGAGTTCTTCCACTTTGTCCTCCTCTGCTTCGCCATCGGGTCCCTGCTGGTGTGTTATCACTACTCCTCAGGTGAGACCCCCTGGGGACCAGGGAAAGGGCTGCGTGGGAGGACTGGGCATTGCAACCTGCAGGCTGACCTATTTCTCCTTTGCTGCCCTGGCAGATTGGTTCATGTCCCTTGGGATTGGCCTGCTCACCTTCGCCTCCCTGGAGACCATTGGTATCTACTTTGGGCTGGGTAAGCTGCGACTCAAAAAGCCACACAGACCCGCAGTTCCCTGGAGGGTGGCAGCTGGAAAAGTCATCACACTTGCCAAGAGTCACAATCTAAGTTTAAAAAAAAAATCCCTTATGTCTGTGTTTTCTTCCTGATCACGTTCAAGGTCAAGGTCAATGAGAGGTCATTGGCAGAAGCTTGTGGAAAAAAAGGGCATCTCCATAAAAATGCGTAAAAACAGTTTAAAGTGGAAAACTATAGCTAGTCAGACACTGAAAATGAGTTGTAGAGCCAGGCAGCAGGCGCAGGTTTCCTGTCCCTGCTTGCTGTCGTGGCTGATTGGCTGCCCATCACTGTTTCCCACTGTAATGACCACAGCACTGTTATTGAAGTTGGCCTTTGTTTACATGGGTTGGGTCTTCGTCCTGGAGCAGCAGAGGTGAGCCTGGCCCTGGGGATCTTGATGAGGCACAAACCTGACTGGTCTTTCCCTTGTTCTGGGCAGTGTTCCGGATTCACAGCGTGCTGCAGGGCTTCATTCCCCTCCTTCAGAAGTTCAGGCTACCAGGTAACTAGGCTTCTGCTTCCCTCCTGCCTCTTCTCTCCTGGTCAGGGCTCTCTGTTCAGAAACAGGGTTAGCATTTGGAACCATTCTGGAGGCAGCAGGCTTGGGTTCGAGTTCTGCCTCTGCTCTGTGATTCCCAGATGGCAAGTCTTCTTTTTCTATGCTGATAATGGAACCCAAAGACCAGCACCATGCTAGGCAAGCTATATTCCACCTGTCCCTCATCTATCTTCTTTGAGCCTCTGGTTTTTCTCAACTGGAAAATCAGTATAATGATTCGTCCTGCACAGGGTAGCCCATCAAATGAGGGGCGCATACAGAAGGCCTCAAGGACAGAACCTTGAAGAAAAGCAAGGAGCCGGAGCTGCACTCCCCACGCGCAGCTTCCTCCCACTTGTTCTTAGTGGCTTTCTACTTGCCTGAGGAGGAAATGGCCTGGGCTTATGCAGATCCTCTGTGTGTGGAGGGAGTGGTGTTGGTGGTGGTGGTGGTATGGTGGGGTGTGTGTGTGTGTGTGTGTGCGTGCATGCGTGCGTGTGTGTGTGTGTGTATGTGTAGTATATGTATATGTAGCATATGTGTATGTATAGTGTATGTGTGTAGTGCATGTATGTGCAGTGTATATATGGTATACATGTCTGTGTACTGTGTGTATATGTGTGCAGAGCATGTGTGTGTATGTGTATGTGTGGTTGTAGTATGTATGATTTGTATGTAGGTGTGTGCATATATGTATGACTCTGTGTGTGTGTGTGTGTGTGTGTGTGTGTGTTGCTGGGATGGAACCCAAGGCTTTACACATGCTAAGTAATTGCTCTGCTGAGCCACCCCCCCAGGTCCTTTTAGACCAGCAGCTTTCTACCCAGTGGCGTTTTATCTCTGCTGGGAAGTGTGTTTCCTTGAATGTTTAACTAATAAGGATAAAATCCTCACTGTGGCTGTGGATTATGGGGACCCATGGTGGCTTTGGGAAGGGCTACATACAGCCAGCTTTGCAGTATTCAGAGGTGGCACTGGGGACAGGACCTAGCTACCTGCAGAAACCTTTGCCATCCTACCAACTTTACCTTCCAGGGTTCAGGAGGACTGACTGAGATCATGGCCTGATGACTGAAGAGTGACCACTGTAACCACTACCATATCCCTGAGCCCAGAAGACAGAGCGACACGGTGGGAGATACCAACAGGCCACACCACCCAAGCAGTAACGAGCACTTCTCCGTCTATGTGCTCTGAACACTGGTGCCAGCGGCCAAGAGCTCACTCAGTGGAGTAGCACACAGTCAGCTAGCTGCCAGGGGAGGGAGAAGGAGGTAGGCGAGCAGGAAGGTTCTGGGTGCCACTGTTCTCCCGGTGGCAGGTCCTGGGCCCTAGTCTCTCTCTGTGTCCTCAGGCTGTGAGCATGAGCTCACAGGTCCTGGAGAGTCATCCTGGGACAGGCAGACAGTCCCTGAGGACTAGGCTGGGTCCCCGGGGGAACCTGTTGCAGGTAAGACACTGGGGACCAAAGCCATGCCCCATCACCCAGTGACAACTTCCCTGACCTTGGACTTCTTCAAAATTGAAATAAATATTCTCTTCTCTGTGCTAAAAAGTCTGCAAAATATTCCTTTACATTTCTTTTTCACTTTTGTTTTTAGCTTTATAAACAGGGTTTCCTGTAACCCATGCTGGCTTCAAGCTAGCTGAGGCTGACCTTGAATTCTGGATCCTTCTGTCTCTACTTCCTGAAGGCTGGGATCCTAGGTGTGGGCCACCATGCTCAGTTTTATGTGTTGCTAGGAATAGAGCCAGGGTTTTGTGCACAGTAGGCAAGCACTTTGCCAACTGAGCTATCCCCCACCCTGACTTAGGTTTCTTGAACATGAAAGCACATTTGGGGTTCCTTTGAATCTGCCTGGTTAGGGTAGGCACTTAACCAGTTGCATAAAGTGAAAGAGGGCGTGTGTACAGCTGCTCACACACAGGTATAAAAGAGGACGAACATGTAGCTACCGACAGAAAGCTCAGAACCTCAGTTACACAGGCGGGGATGAGGGGCAGGGCCTTGCAAACATCCCTGTGAAAAAGACTTGGGAGGATAAAGATGTGGCTCAGTCAAATGGTTACTCAGCATGAACAAAGTTCTGCATTCATCCTCAGTAACACATAAACCCAGCCTGGTGGTGTTGTGCCCAGATCACTGGGACCCCCAAAAGACCACCAGGACAAGCGGCTCCGATATAAATGCAAAGAGTGTTTTTTTTTTTTTTTTTTTTTTGGAAAGGTCTTTAATTGAAGCTGAGCTTGGACCTGCCACCCTCCTGACCTGACAGCAGGCTGGGGCTGGGGTGTGTGTGTGGGGTCTTTTAAAAGGAAAAACTGAAAACGGGGAATTTTCCAATTTTGGCATTTTGTTATTGATTCAAGTGGACTGAGGAAGCATGATTTTAGAACTGATAGGTTGGGGCCACCTGGTGGCTTTGGTGGCGCCATGGGGCGGGGGTGGGGTGGGGTGGGGGTGGGGGAGGGGTAGAGAATTTTACTCACTGAGTACATCCTTGCTGAAGAGCAAACTGTTTAACCATCGGTCTTTCCCTGTTAGTTATTTTCACAAACAACCTTTGGTCCTTCCCTGTTAGCTCTTGTGAGATATTCTGTGGTTTCTCCTGGATCTGAGGATGGGGGGCCGTTTCAGTGGTTATTTCCACAAAATATAAAAATGGAGTCTATCTGTGTTCCCTTTATAACTGGTCCCTCTTTACAGTGGCAATGCCTGTAATCCTAGCAATAGGGAGATAGGGGCAGGAGGATCAGAAGTTTAAGGCCAGCCTCAGCTACACAGGAAGTTCGAGGCCAGTCTGAATTAATGAGACCTTATTTCAAAACCAAACCAAACCAAACCAAAACCAAACCAAACCCCTGGAGGCTATTGTTATTTTCAGCTCAATGAATACCAAAGGAGACCAATAAGGACAGGATACAAAAATCCATTGCACATTTAACTTAATGGAGATACAGAACATAGGTTAAAGGAGGCGACTGCAGGGTGTACTTTGCACCTCCAGGCCTTCCCAAGAGCACATGCTCAGTTCTAGGTCTCTGCGTCTATTTATTTTGCCGTGGCATGCATGTGGAGGTCAGAGAACAACTTGGGAATTGGTCCTCTTTTATCGTGTGGGTCCAGGAGATCAAACTCAGGTCTTCAGGCCTGGCGCTAGCATCTTCGCCGGCTAGGTCATCTTCCCAGGCCATTTCTAGACTTTTATATCAAAGGCAGCAATGACCAACTAGAGATGGAGCTGGAGGCCAGCCTGGGGGTACATAGAAGGCTTCAAGCCAGCCATGGCTACTGACTGAGACTTTTTTTTTTTTTTTTTTTAATTTCTGTATGTGTATCAATGTACTGTCTGCATGCAGGTCTGTGCGCCCGTGTCGTGCAATGCCACGGAGGTCAGAAGAGGGTCTCGGATTCCCCTGGAGCTGGAGTTCTCCTGAAATTGGAGTTTCAGACGGCTCTCGGCCGCCATGTGGGTGCTGGGGATCGAACCCGGGTCCTCTGTAAGAGCGGTCGGCACTCTTAACCGCTAGTCCATCTCTCCAGCCCGACTTATTTTTTAGGAGAAGAAAAGATAATCTATTACTTTGTATACAAACCTGAAAATTTAACTTAAGGACCAGAGTGATAAAGAATGATTGAGGCCAGGCGTGATGGCACACACCTTTGGTTCCAGTATTCGGGAGGCAGAGGCAGGCAGATCTCTGTGAGTTCAAGGCCAGCCTGGTCTACATAGCGAGTTCCAGGAC
The DNA here is from genome assembly GCA_009823505.1 of Rhizomys pruinosus. Classification (NCBI taxonomy): domain Eukaryota; kingdom Metazoa; phylum Chordata; class Mammalia; order Rodentia; family Spalacidae; genus Rhizomys; species Rhizomys pruinosus. The sequence continues at coordinate 6,551,319 of VZQC01015004.1, forward strand.
AGCTGGGGCTTCAGGGGACCCTGTGTTGAAAAGACCCCCCCCCCCAAAAAAAAAAGAATGATTGAGGATGAGAACTCAAGCTTGCATATGAGAAGACCAAGGGTGTTCATGGAGGACCTAGACTCTAGGATCTGCAGGGGCATGGCTGTGTGTTCTACAGGTATGGGACCAGTGACATCTGTGTGTTCTACAGGTGTGGGACCAGTGACATCTGGCCCCTAGTTTCTCAACAAAAAACCCAAACCCAAATTTAGAGTAGATATTGGCAGCTTTGGGGGTTTTATTAAATCCTTAATTCTGCTACAGAAATGGTATAGCTGTTTCTCAAAATAATTAAGCTAGAGGGCTGGAGAGATGGCTCAGTAGTTGAAATATTTGCTGCACTTACCTGGAGTTCAGGTCCCAGTGTCTATGGTCAGGTGGCTTACGCAGACACACACACACACACACACACACACACACACACACACACACACACACACACACACACAAACATGTAAGTAAAAAAAAAAAAATCAGGGGCTGGAGAGATGGCCTAGCAGTTAGGAGTGCCGACTGCTCTTGCAGAGGACAAGGCTTCAATCCCCAGCACCCACATGGCGGCTGAGAACCTTCTTTAACTCCAGTTCCAGGGGAATCCGACACCCTCTTCTGATCTCCTCAGCACTGCATGACACGGGTGCACAAACCTACATGCAGACAGTACATTCATAGGCATAAAAAATTAAAAAAAAATCAGAATGGACAAAAAAAGTCTTAAAAAATATAATACAATAGTCCTGGCATGGTGGTGCTTACCTTTTAACCCAGAACTCAGGAGGCAGAGGCAGGTGACCCTTTGCTCTGGAGCATCTGGACCTGAATCAGAGAGTGAGAGAGGGGTCCTCAGCAAGACTGGGAAGCTGGGTAGAGCACATGACACTGGAGCTCAATGAGGATGATGTAGGGCAGGGTCATCCAGGCAGAGGGCATAGCAGGGCACAGGCCAGGAGGACTAGAAAGGGGCAGCATGCCCTTTGGGCACACAAAGCATAGGTGGAGTGAGGGCTAGAGTGTGCCTAGCTCTGATGTTTCTACTTTCCGAAGGCCAGGTGTGGAAAACTTGGTCCCCACTGGTCCTCCTGGGAGGTGGTGGGCTCGATAGAGAGCCTATGGTGAACACAAGAATGGTATAAGAAGATCAGTTTAGAGAGGCTAGAGGGATGCTCAGGGGTTGAGTACTGGATGTTCTTCCAGAGGACACAGGTTTGATTCCCAGCACCGACATGGCAGATAACAACTATCCTTAACTCCAATTCCAGGGATCTGATGCCCTCTTCTTGCCTCCATGGGCACTGCATGACACAGGTGTACTTACATATATCCAGGCAAGATGCTTATACACATAAAGAAAAATAAATAATTTTTGGTCTTTTTGAGACAGAGTCAGAATTCTTGTAGCCCAAGCTGTCCTGGAACTCACAGAGATGTGAGTGCTGAGGTTATAGGCGTACCCCACCACGGTTGGCTAAATAAATAATTTTTAAAGATCAGTCTAGAAAGATCTCAGGTTACCCTACTCAGGCTGTGGGAGTACTAGAATGAAGTTATAGACTCCTAAGATCAGGATCATAACCGACTAAGATCACACTTTCCTGGCCCAAGAGGGATACTGAGCCAGGCCCATGTCACCTGAAACTTCCATGGCATCCTGCAGCCTTCCCAGTTCCTTCCCTACACTCTCCCATGGGAGTTTTCTGGGACAAAATACTCATAGGTTTAATCTCATCCTGGCCTTCACTTCTTCAAGGGTCCAGACTAGCAGAGTGAGTGGTCTTTGTTCTTTTTCTGTGGCTGGTAACACAGTACCCGGGGCTGGGTAAGTGACAAAAGAGATAAGCCTAGTATAGTGGCTCAAGTCTAGACTCCCAGCCCTTGGGAGGTGCGGGGAAGGAGAATCTGCTTTGAGGATTCTGCTCCTCTCAACAGAACTTAAGCTTTCTCAGGCATTCGGGGTCATACATAGCATTGTTGCTGCTTGGGGTTGGACACCACTTACTGGTCTATGCACTCCCACAAATTTCCCAGCATTCCTCCTTGCTATCAGTCAGGTGCCCATAGCAATCTTCTGACCATAGTTGCGACAGCTAGAAATGTCTCTACACAATGGCAGATGTTCCCTGGGGCTAGGGTGATAAAATCACACACACACACACACACACACACACACACACACACACACACTACTACTACTGAGCTACAATAACCAGGTCAGTATTTTTTTTTCAGTTTCTGAAACCAGAATATTTATTTATTTATTTATTTATTTATTTATTTATTTTTTGGTCTGTTCGAGACAGGGTTTCCCTGTAGCCCCAGCTGTCCTGTAGCCCCAGCTGTAGACCAGGCTGGCCTTGAACGCACAAAGATCCACCTGCCTCTGCCTCCCAAGTGCTAGGATTAACTGCATGTGCCACTACGCCCAGCAGAACATTTATTTTATGACCGATTGCTGAAATCCTCAAGATGAACTGGATGCTGCAACAACTGCCCTCTTGGGTTTCGGAGTCGTTCCTTCACAGAATCCATGTCTGAATCTGTGATAGACAATTTTCGGGTGCCTCATCCACCCAGTACCAGTAGTATTTCGTCTCTTAGCCTTGGCACTCCAGTTACACTTTCTCTTGAGCTTGGCAGGGTAGCTACATTTGCCATAAGTCAGCTTCTGAAGGTGGTAGGCCTTAGAGCCGCAACAGGGCACAAAGTGTGCATCTTATTGTGACGCTTTCCAAAGGATGAGGATCCGTTTGTCATCTTGCTTCTGTTGCCAAGGCCAAAGAGCGCCAGGTCAGTATTAAAATGCTTCTAGATCAGGGCGTGGGTGGCCCACGCCATTAATCCCAGCACTCATTCGGGAGGCAGAGGCAAGCAGATCTCTGTGAGTTCAAGGCCAGCCTGGTCTGCATGGTGAGTTCTCTTTTTTTAAATTTTTATTTATTTATTTATTTTTTTCTTTTTTGGTCTTTTTGAGACAGGGTCTCCCTGTAGTCCCAACTGTGCTGGAACTCACTCTGTAGACCAGGCTGGCCTTGAACTCACAGAGATCCGCCTGCCTCTGCCTCCCAAGTGCTAGGATTAAAGGCGTGCGCCACCACGCCCAGCCTATTATTTATTTTTTTATGTGTATGAATGTACTGTCTACATGAAGATTTGTGCACCCGTGTCATGCAATGCCGCAGAGGTCAGAAGAGGGTGTCAGATTCCCCTGGAACTGAAGTTAAAGACGGTTCTCAGACGCCATGTGGGTGCTGGGGATCGAACCTGGCTCCTCTGAAAGAGCAGTCAGCGCTCTCAACCACTAGGCCATCTCTCCAGCCCCTGCATAGTGAGTTCTAAGAGAGCTGGAGCTACAGGGAGACCCTGTCTCAAAAAGACCAAAAAAAAAAAAAAAAATTGCTTCTAGTCAGGCTGGCATGACCACACACTTTTAATCTCATCATTCAGGAGACAGGCAGGCTGATCTCTGTGAGACTGAGGCCAGCCTGATTTACATAGTGAGTTCCAGGCTAGCTGGGGCTACAGAGAGACCTGTCTCAAACAAAACAAAACAAAAACAAAACAAAACAAAACAAAAGCCAAAATAAAAATAAAGTGGAGAGCAAAAGAGGAAGACACCTGATATTGACCCCTGGCAATAACAAAATTTAATAGGCCAAAAAAAATTAATAGGCACTTTTTTATGGAGAAAGGGTTAATGAACCTCACAAATTTTTTTTTGATTCTTTTTTGTACATGTGTGTGCATGTGAGGAGGGCACATGTGCCATGGAACACATTCAGAGGTTAAGTTTTTTAATCATATATATGCACCATATATAGCGCCATATATATATCATGTGCCTGTCTGGTGTCTATGCAGAACAGAAAAGGATGTTGGATCTCCTGAAACTGGAATTACAAATTATTGTAAGCCACCTGATATGGATGCTGGGAACCAAACCCAGGTCCTCCGCAAGTGCTCTCTTAACTACTGAGCTACCTTTCTAGCCCTATGTTTAATTATATGTATATGTGTGTCTGTGTGGGGGTATGTGTACATGAGTACAGGTCTAGGAGACTAGAAAGAAGCATTGAACCCCTCCCCCTGGAACTATAGTTACAGGCAGATGTGAGCCATTATATGGGTGCTGGGAACTGAACTCAGGTCCTCTGTAAGAACAGTAGTAATCACCCTTAAAGGCTGAGTCATTTTTCCAGACCACACAAAAATGCTATTGAGTGAAAACACATTGCTTTATTTATATAAAATTCCCAAATAGGTAAAAGCAAAGTCGTTCTCCTCCTCCTCCTCCTCCTCCTCCTCCTCCTCCTCCTCCTCCTCCTCCTCTTCCTCTTTTTCCCCCCTCCTCCCCCCTCCTCCTCCTTTTCTTCCTTTCTTCCTCCTTCCTCTTTCTCTCTATTTGAGACAATCTCTCCAGGTGGCCCAGGATGTCCTCAAACTCAAATCCTGGTTCAGCCTCCCAAGTGCTGGAATCATAGGCATGCATGATGCCAGGCTCCTGAGTACTTTTTTGTGCACTAAATTCTGAAATAAAACTTATTTAAAAGAAAAAACTTATTTAGAGGTGGAGACTGTCAATGTGTGGTAGAGCACTTGACTAACATCATGAAGCCCTGTGTTGGAGTCCCAGCATTAAAAGCAAATGGGGGGCTGGAGAGATGGCTCAGCAGTTAAGAGCACCGATTGCTCTTGCAGACGACCCGGGTTCGATTCCTAGCACCCACATGACGGCTAAGAACCCTCTTTAACTCCAGTTCCAGGGGAATCCGACGCCCTCGTCTGACCTCCACAGCATTGCACTGGTGCACCAACCTACATGCAGACAGTACATTCATACACGCAAAAAAATAATAAATTGCCGGGCGTGGTGGCGCACGCCTTTAATCCTAGCACTTGGGAGGCAGAGGCAGGTGGATCTTTGTGAGTTCAAGGCCAGCCTGGTCTACAGAGTGAGTTCCAGGACAGCTGGGGCTACAGGGAGACCCTGTCTCGAAAAGACCAAAATTGCTGGCATATGGAAAAAGAGATGAAGAGGGGAAAAGTGCACGAGCGGCTCTGGATTGCAACCTGGCGTCTGACAGCTCTCTCGGGCTAAGGCAATGAAGAGAGCGCTAGAGGGATCTGTCGAAGGGCATGGGACACCTTGTTTGTCGTTGCCACATCCATTTCGCTTTTTCTGTCTTTTTCGTTCTGTAAGATCTCAAAGCATCAGGTGTTTAAAAAATAGAAATAAATTAGGGGGGCCGGTTTAGGTGCAGAAGACGCGCCTTGTAAGGATAAATGCCGGGCAAGCGGGGCACTCGGGAATGGTAAGAGAATAGGGCAGGATTCTCGTGGGTAGTTCAAGGGGCGCAGGCTGGTCTACAGAGTGAAATTCAAGGCCATTTTTGGCTAAGTAAGTTGAAGCCTTTCGAGACCCTGCCTCAAAAAAAAAAAAAAAAAAAAAAAGGGAAAGGAGGAAAAAAAGAATTAAAAAAAAAAAGAAAAAATAGAAGAAATTATATGGGCACTAATTTAAGCACTGAAACGGACATTGAGGCCATAGCATGGTGGACGCAACATGCCCATATTAAAAATCCTAGCACTCGTGAGTTAAGAGGGCAGGCAGGATCTTTGTGAGTGCAAGTCCAGCTTGGTCTACAGATTGTGTTCCAGGATAGCTGGTACTAAATGGGAGATCCTGTCTCGAAGAAGACCAAAGAAAATAAAAGAAAAAATATAAAAGAAAGAAATGAAGGAACTTGAACTTGGCCAGGGCCTTGTGTGAAAGCAGAGGTTTAGGATGCGGTGGAAGTTTTCAGGTTTGTCGACAAGATTGTTGTAAGAGATAAAGATGAGGTAAATCTGAGGTTACTTGGAGTAGCAGTGATGGGTGCAGGGAGAATCCAGTGTGAGGATATGGCTCAGTGTGAGTTGGCTGGACTAGTGGTGGGCAGAAGGCAAGAACACAGTGTTCAACGTGAAGGCTTTCCATTCTAGCTTTTTGGCGGCATTGAGAGTTTCGGACTACTGCGGCCTGAGTCTGGATCTTGGCTATCCCGGTAGACTGGTGCTCAACCATTAAGAGGTCTACCTATTTGGTAGGATTTAGGTTCATTGGATGTATGCCCTTGAAAGAATAGCTAGACCCAGACTTATTTATTTTTATTTATTTATTTTTATTTATTTATTTATTTTGAGATAGGGTCTTCCTGTAGCCCCAGCTGGCCTGGAACTTGCCAGGTATGTATGCCAGGCTGGCCTTGATTCATAAGAAGTTTCTGGGCTGGAGAGAGCTCAAGCGTTAAGAGCGCCAACCGCTCTTACAGAGGACCCGGGTTTGATCCCCAGCTGAGAAACATCTGAAACTCCAATTCCAGGAGAACTCCAGTTCCAGGGGAATCCGAGACCCTCTTCTGACGCTCCACGGCATTGCAACGACACGACGGTGCACAAACCTGCATGCAGACAGTAACATTCATACACATACAGAAATAAGTAAAAATTAAAAAATAAAAAAAAGAAAGAAGTTCCACTTGCTCTGGCCTCTGGAGGTGGCTAGAATAAAAGACATGTGCCTCAATGCCTGGCTAGTAAGCCCAGATTATTTTTCCTGGGGAGACACAATACACACACACACACACAGCACACACACACACATAACACACGTGCGCTCAATATCTATTTATCCCAGATAGGAAACTCACAATAGACCAAAGTAGCCTAATTAGCTTTTTTTTTTAATGTGTTGTGAATGGTGCTGTTCTGCATGTAGGTTGGTTGGACCCGTGTCGTGCAATGATGCAAGGTCAGAAGGGGTGGTGTCGGATTCCGCCGCGCAGGAGACTGAAGATCAACTCGTGTTGCTTAAGCTGGCCATGTGGGGTGCGTGGGGATCAAGCACCGGGTCGCGTCTGGGCGAAGGAGAAAGTTGGTGGTCGACATACCGCTGAGCCATCTCTCGCAGCCCCCGCCTTAAATTAGGCTTTTCTAAGGGCTAGATTTTGGCTATGCTACTTGCTGGTTGGATAGAAGCACTCGGAGCGGGGCAGTTTATCCCCGAAAACGGGCTACTGGGAGAGAAAGTGGTTTGTGTATTATCATCTCGACAGTACGGGGGGACTTTGCATGGAGGGGAGCCTAGGGCAGGATGGCTCAAGGGGCAGGAACGGGGCCGGCAGAAGGGCATGTAACCGAAGGCAGGTTAGGCAGGGTATGAAACACTTGGCTTACTAGGCTTATTTGTGGGGCTCGACGCTGGCGCTGAGGGGCATGGCAGCCTGCGCGGGCGGTCTCATATAGGGATACAACGCCAAGAAGCTTAAGGCTGTTTCATCGCGCAGGGCTGGCAACCGCAGGCGCGCACAATGGGCTCGATGCCCACTAAAGCCGGCCAGGCAATCGAAGAAAGTCCGGCTTCACTGAGTGGACGGATGGTGGCGCGCACAATCCCAGGTTTGTCAATAGAAGAAGAATCAACTCCTGCAATTGAGGTTCCCAGGGATGTTTGACAACCTAGGGGCCAACCATGACACAAAATAACAACTGCTTCAATAAGTCCAATTTTAGGGGAAGCACAGGTGAGACTTTTTTATGGGTTACTAACAGTGGTGGGTGAGGAGAGCAGCAGGGTAGGGCTACACATTGGGCAACAAAAGGCAGCTGCATCATCAAAANTTCTGGCCTCCATAGTCAGTGCATGACATGGATGCATTTACGTCCACGCAGGCAAAACAGTCATACACATGAATAAAACTTAAAAACAAGCAAAAAGCTGAAAGGGTTGTGACGAACATTTCCTTAGCATGCGATGGCAACCTGGGTTACATAATGCGTTAAGGAAGTAGATAGAGATGAGGAAGAGGAGAGAGAGCACTGACGCAGCTCCCCGCCTGTCTTTGCAGATGAGTTCTTCCACTTTGTCCTCCTCTGCTTCGCCATCGGGTCCCTGCTGGTGTGTTATCACTACTCCTCAGGTGAGACCCCCTGGGGACCAGGGAAAGGGCTGCGTGGGAGGACTGGGCATTGCAACCTGCAGGCTGACCTATTTCTCCTTTGCTGCCCTGGCAGATTGGTTCATGTCCCTTGGGATTGGCCTGCTCACCTTCGCCTCCCTGGAGACCATTGGTATCTACTTTGGGCTGGGTAAGCTGCGACTCAAAAAGCCACACAGACCCGCAGTTCCCTGGAGGGTGGCAGCTGGAAAAGTCATCACACTTTGCCAAGAGTCACAATCCTAAGTTTAAAAAAAAAATCCCTATGTCTGTGTTTTCTTCCTGATCACGTTCAAGGTCAAGGTCAATGAGAGGTCATTGGCAGAAGCTTGTGGAAAAAAAGGGCATCTCCATAAAAATGCGTAAAAACAGTTTAAAGTGGAAAACTATAGCTAGTCAGACACTGAAAATGAGTTGTAGAGCCAGGCAGCAGGCGCAGGTTTCCTGTCCCTGCTTGCTGTCGTGGCTGATTGGCTGCCCATCACTGTTTCCCACTGTAATGACCACAGCACTGTTATTGAAGTTGGCCTTTGTTTACATGGGTTGGGTCTTCGTCCTGGAGCAGCAGAGGTGAGCCTGGCCCTGGGGATCTTGATGAGGCACAAACCTGACTGGTCTTTCCCTTGTTCTGGGCAGTGTTCCGGATTCACAGCGTGCTGCAGGGCTTCATTCCCCTCCTTCAGAAGTTCAGGCTACCAGGTAACTAGGCTTCTGCTTCCCTCCTGCCTCTTCTCTCCTTTGGTCAGGGTCTCTCTGTTCAGAAACAGGGTTAGCATTTGGAACCATTCTGGAGGCAGCAGGCTTGGGTTCGAGTTCTGCCTCTGCTCTGTGATTCCCAGATGGCAAGTCTTCTTTTTCTATGCTGATAATGGAACCCAAGACCAGCACCATGCTAGGCAAGCCTATTTCCACCCCTGTCCCTCATCTATCTTCTTTGAGCCTCTGGTTTTTCTCAACTGGAAAATCAGTATAATGATTCGTCCTGCACAGGGTAGCCCATCAAATGAGGGGCGCATACAGAAGGCCTCAAGGACAGAACCTTGAAGAAAAGCAAGGAGCCGGAGCTGCACTCCCCACGCGCAGCTTCCTCCCACTTGTTCTTAGTGGCTTTCTACTTGCCTGAGGAGGAAATGGCCTGGGCTTATGCAGATCCTCTGTGTGTGTTGGAGGAGAGGTGTGTGTTGGTGGGGTATGTGGGGTGTGTGTGGTGTGTGGTGTGTGCGTAGCATTGCGTCGTGTGTGTGAGTGTGGTATGTGTAGTATGTGTTATATGTAGTGCATATGGTGTATGTATAGTGTATGTGTGTACGTGCATGTATGTGCAGTGTAATATATGGTATACATGTCTGTGTACTGTGTGTACATATGTGTGCAGAGCATAGACATGTTGTGTGTATAGTGTATGTTGGTTGTAGTATTATGATTTGTATGTAGGTGTGTGCATTATATGGTAGTAGACTCTGTGGTGATGTGTGGTGTGTGTGTTGGTGTTTTTTTTTTGCTGGAATGTTTTGTAAGCCCAAGTTGCTTTACACTATGCAAATTCCTGCTAGAGCCACCCCCCCAGTCCTTTTAGACCAGCAGCTTTCTACCCAGTGGCGTTTTATCTCTGCTGGGAAGTGTGTTTCCTTGAATGTTTAACTAATAAGGATAAAATCCTCACTGTGGCTGTGGATTATGGGGACCCATGGTGGCTTTGGGAAGGGCTACATACAGCCAGCTTTGCAGTATTCAGAGGTGGCACTGGGGACAGGACCTAGCTACCTGCAGAAACCTTTGCCATCCTACCAACTTTACCTTCCAGGGTTCAGGAGGACTGACTGAGATCATGGCCTGATGACTGAAGAGTGACCACTGTAACCACTACCATATCCCTGAGCCCAGAAGACAGAGCGACACGGTGGGAGATACCAACAGGCCACACCACCCAAGCAGTAACGAGCACTTCTCCGTCTATGTGCTCTGAACACTGGTGCCAGCGGCCAAGAGCTCACTCAGTGGAGTAGCACACAGTCAGCTAGCTGCCAGGGGAGGGAGAAGGAGGTAGGCGAGCAGGAAGGTTCTGGGTGCCACTGTTCTCCCGGTGGCAGGTCCTGGGCCCTAGTCTCTCTCTGTGTCCTCAGGCTGTGAGCATGAGCTCACAGGTCCTGGAGAGTCATCCTGGGACAGGCAGACAGTCCCTGAGGACTAGGCTGGGTCCCCGGGGACCTGTTGCAAGGTAAGACACCTGGGACCATATAGCCATGGCCCCATCACCCAGTGACAAGCTTCCCTGACCTTGGACTTCTTCAAAATTGGAAGATAAATATTCTCTTTCTCTGTGCTAAAAAGTCTGGCAAATATTCCTTTACATTCTTTTTCACTTTTTGTTTTTAGCTTTAAAACAGGGTTTCCTGTAACCCATGCTGGCTCAAGCTCAGCTGAGGCTGACCTTGAATTCTGGACTCCCTTCGTCCTAACTCCCTGAAGGCTGGGATCCTAAGGTGTGGGCCACCATGCTCAGTTTTTAATGTGTGCTAGGAATAGAGCCAGGTTTTGTGCCAGTAGGGCAAAGACTTTGCCAACTGAGCTATCCCCCACCCTGACTTAGGTTTCTTGAACATGAAAGCACATTTGGGGTTCCTTTGAATCTGCCTGGTTAGGGTAGGCACTTAACCAGTTGCATAAAGTGAAAGAGGGCGTGTGTACAGCTGCTCACACACAGGTATAAAAGAGGACGAACATGTAGCTACCGACAGAAAGCTCAGAACCTCAGTTACACAGGCGGGGATGAGGGGCAGGGCCTTGCAAACATCCCTGTGAAAAAGACTTGGGAGGATAAAGATGTGGCTCAGTCAAATGGTTACTCAGCATGAAACAAAGTTCTGCATTCATCCTCAGTAACACATAAACCCAGGCCTGGTGGTGTTAGTGCCCAGATCACTGGGACCCCAAAAGACCACCAAGGACAAGCGGCTCCGATATAAATGCAAAAGAGTGTTTTTTTTTTTTTTTTTTTGGAAAGAGTCTTTAATTTGAAGCTGACTTGGACTGCCACCGCTCCTGACTGACAGCAGGCTAGGGCTGGGGTGTGTGTGTGGGGGTCTTTTAAAAGGAAAAACTGAAAACGGGGAATTTTCCAATTTTGGCATTTTGTATTGATTCACAGGGACTGAGGAAGCATGATTTTAGAAACTGATAGGGGCCCCTGTGCGCATGGTGCCCAGCCGGGGTGGTGGTTCAGGTAACCACGTTTCGTGAAGTAGATAGCGACCTACTCGTAACGGGTCGACACGCGTTCGTGTCGTATCTAGGGTTATGGAACGTTCGGATGCATGCAGCGTGGCTAATGCGGCTCGTCGCCTAGGGCAATACTTTAGGGGTAGATTTTACTCACTGAGTACATCCTTGCAGAAAGAGGCAAACTTGTTTAACCAGCGGTCTTTCCCTGTTAGTTATTTTCAACAAACAACCTTTGGTCCTTCCCTGTTAGCTACGTGAGATATTCTGATGGTTTCTCCTGGAATCTAGGATGGGGGCGCCGTTTCTAGATGGTGTATTTCCACAAAATAGAAAAAATGGAATCTATCTTGTTCCCTTATAACTGGTCCTCTTTACAGTGGCAGATGCCTGTAATCCTAGCAATAGGGAGATAGGGGCAGGAGGATCAGAAGTTTAAGGCCGCCTCAGACTACACAGGAAGTTCGAGGCAAGTCTGAATTAATGAAGACCTTTATTCAAACACCAAACCAAACCCAAACAAAACCAAACCAAACCCCTGGAGGGCTATTGTTATTTTCAGCTCAATGAATACCAAAGGAGACCAATAAGGACAGGATACAAAAATCCATTGCACATTTAACTTAATGGAGATACAGAACATAGGTTAAAGGAGGCGACTGCAGGGTGTACTTTGCACCTCCAGGCCTTCCCAAGAGCACATGCTCAGTTCTAGGTCTCTGCGTCTATTTATTTTGCCGTGGCAATGCATGTGTGATGGTCAGAGAACCAACTTGGGAATTGGTCCTCTTTTATCGTGTGGGTCCAGGGATTCAAACTACAAGGTCTTCAGGCCTGGCGCTGCAATCTTTCGCCGGCTCAGGTCATCTTCCCATGCGGCCATTTCTAGACTTTTATATCCAAAGGCAGCAATGACCAACTAGAGATATGGAGCTGGAGGCCAGCCGGGTACATAGAAGGCTTCAAGCCAGCCATGGGCTACTGACTGAGACTTTTTTTTTTTTTTTTAATTTCTGTATGGGTATCAAAATGTACTGTCTGCATGCAGGTCTGTGCGCCCATGTCGTGCAATGCACGGAGGTCAGAAAGAGGGTCTCGGATTCCCTCTGGAGCTGGAGTTCTCCTGAGAATTGGAGTTTCAGACGCTACTCGGCCGCCATGTGGGTGCTGGGGATTCGAAAACCCGGGTCCTCTGTCAAGATAGCGGTTGCGACACTCTTAACCCTAGTCCATCTCTCCTATGCCCGACTTATTTTTAGGAGAAGAAAGATTAATCTATACTTTGTTATACAAACCTGAAAATTTAGCACTTAAGGACCAGATGTGATAAGAGAATTTTGATTGAGGCGCAGGTGCTGTGACTGCGCACACACGCTTTGGTTCAGTTTTGATTTTTTTTGAGGCAACGAGCAGGCAGATCCTCTGTGAGTTCAAGGCCCAGCCCTGGTCTAATTAGCGTGATGTTCCAGGACAGCGTGGGCTTCAGGGGACCCCTGTGTCTGAGAATACGACCCCCCCCTCCACAGAAAAAAAACGAATAGATTGGAGTATGAGAACTCAAGCTTGCATATGAGAAGACCAAGGGTGTTCATGGAGGACACTAGACTCTAGGATCTGCAGGGGCATGGCTGTGTGTTCTACAGGTATGGGACCAGTGACATCTGTGTGTTCTACAGGTGTGGGACCAGTGACATCTGGCCCCTAGTTTCTCAACAAAAAACCCAAACCAAATTTGACAGAGTTAGATCATTAGGCAGCTTGGGGTTTTTATTAAATCCTTAATTCGCTACAGCTAAATGGTATAGCTGTTTCTCAAAATAATAAGCTAGAGGGCTGGAGATCATAGGCTCAGTAAGTTTGAAAATATTTGCTGGGCACTTACCCTTGAGTGTTCAGGTCCCAGTGCCCTCATAAAAATCATTGTAAAACAACAAAAAATACACACACACGACAACACACACACCACACACACACACACACAACACAGCATCACACAAACATGTAAGTAAAAAAAAAAAAACATGGGGCTGGAAGATGGCCTACGCAGTTAGGCGGAGTGCCGACTTGCTCTTGCAGAGGACAAGGCTTCAATCCCCAGCACCCCACATGGCGGCTCGAGACCTTTTTAACTCCAGTTTCAGGGGAATCGACAACCCTCTTCTGATCTCCTCTAGCCGTGCATGACACTGGTGCACCAACACTACATGCAGACAGTACATTCATACAGGCATAAAAAATTAAAAAAAAATCAGAATGGACAAAAAAAGTCTTAAAAAAATAAATACAATAGTCCTGCATGGCTGGTGCTTACCTTTTAACCAGAAACTCAGGAGGCAGAGGCAGGTGACCCTTGCCTGGAGCATCTGGACCTGAATCAGAGAGTGAGAGAGGGGTCCTCAGCAAGACTGGGAAGCTGGGTAGAGCACATGACACTGGAGCTCAATGAGGATGATGTAGGGCAGGGTCATCCAGGCAGAGGGCATAGCAGGGCACAGGCCAGGAGGACTAGAAAGGGGCAGCATGCCCTTTGGGCACACAAAGCATAGGTGGAGTGAGGGCTAGAGTGTGCCTAGCTCTGATGTTTCTACTTTCCGAAGGCCAGGTGTGGAAAACTTGGTCCCCACTGGTCCTCCTGGGAGGTGGTGGGCTCGATAGAGAGCCTATGGTGAACACAAGAATGGTATAAGAAGATCAGTTTAGAGAGGCTAGAGGGATGCTCAGGGGTTGAGAAGCACGGATTGTTCTCTTCCCAGAGGACACGAGGTCTATTGACTTCCAGCACCGACATGGCAGATAACAACTATCCTTAACTCCAATTCCAGGGATCTGAAACCTCTGACCCTCTTTCTGACATCCATGGGCACTGCATGACACAGGTGTACTACATATATGCCAGGCAAGATGCTTAATACACATAAAGAAAAATAAATATTGTTTGTCTTTTTGAGACAGAGTCAGAATTCTTGTAGCCCAAGCTGTCCTGGAACTCACAAGAGATGTGAGTGCTGAGGTTATAACAGGCTACCCCACCACGGTTGGCTAAATAATAATTTTTAAGATCAGTCTAGAAAGATCTCAGGTTACCCTACTCAGGCTGTGGGAGTACTAGAATGAAGTTATAGACTCCTAAGATCAGGATCATAACCGACTAAGATCACACTTTCCTGGCCCAAGAGGGATACTGAGCCAGGCCCATGTCACCTGAAACTTCCATGGCATCCTGCAGCCTTCCCAGTTCCTTCCCTACACTCTCCCATGGGAGTTTTCTGGGACAAAATACTCATAGGTTTAATCTCATCCTGGCCTTCACTTCTTCAAGGGTCCAGACTAGCAGAGTGAGTGGTCTTTGTTCTTTTTCTGTGGCTGGTAACACAGTACCCGGGGCTGGGTAAGTGACAAAAGAGATAAGCCTAGTAATAGTGGCTCAAGTCTAGACTCCAGCCCTTGGGAGGTGCGGGGAAGGAGAATCTGCTTTGAGGATTCTGCTCCTCTCAACAGAACTTAAGCTTTCTCAGGCATTCGGGGTCATACATAGCATTGTTGCTGCTTGGGGTTGGACACCACTTACTGGTCTATGCACTCCCACAAATTTCCCAGCATTCCTCCTTGCTATCAGTCAGGTGCCCATAGCAATCTTCTGACCATAGTTGCGACAGCTAGAAATGTCCTCTACACAATGGCAGATGTTCCCTGGGGCTGGTGTGATAAAAATCACACACACACACACACACACACACATGCACACACAACAGCATCACATACTACTACTGAGCTAACAATAACCAGGCAGTATTTTTTTTTTCAGTTTCCTGAAACAGAATATTTATTTATTTATTTATTTCATTTTATTTATTTATTTTTGTCTGTCTCGAGACAGGGTCTCCCGTGTAGCCCCAGCTGTCTCTGTAGCCCAGCTGTAGACCAGGCTGGCCTTGAACGCACTAAAGTCCACTCTGCCTCTTGCTCCCACAGTGCTAGGATTAACGCGTGTGACACTACGCCGCCCAGCAGAACATTTATTTTATGACCGATTGCTGAAATCCTCAAGATGAACTGGATGCTAGCAACAACTGCCCTCTTGGGTTTCGGTGTCGTTCCTTCAAGAATCTCATGTCTGAATCTGTGATAGACAATTTTCGGGTGCCTCATCCCCCAGTACTGGTAGTATTTCGTCTCTTAGCCTTGGCACTCCAGTTACACTTTCTCTTGAGCTTGGCAGGGTAGCTACATTTGCCATAAGTCAGCTTCTGAAGGTGGTAGGCCTTAGAGCCGCAACAGGGCACAAAGTGTGCATCTTACTTGTGAGCTTTCCAAAGGATGAGATCCCGTTCTGTCATCTTGCTTCTGTTGCCAAGGCCAAAGAGCGCCAGGTCAGTATTAAAAATGCTTCTAGATCAGGGCGTGGGGGCCCACGCCATTAATCCCAGCACTCATTCGGGAGTGCAGGAGGCAACCAGATCTCTGTGAGTTCAAGGCCAGCCTGAGTCTGATGGCTGAGTTTCCTCTTTTTTTAACATCTTTTATTTAATTTTATTTATTTTTTTCCTTTTTTGGTCTTTTTGGACAGGGTCTCCCTGTTCTCTTTTAGATAGCTGCTACTCACTTTAGACCAGGTGGCCTTGAACTCACAGAATCCGCCTGCCTCTGCCTCCCAAGTGTTAGGATTAAAGGCGTCGCGCATCACACGCCCAGCCTATTATTTATATTTTTTATGTGTATGAATGTACCTGTCCTAATGCAGTTTTGTGCACCCAGTGTCAATGCACAATGCCGCAGAGAGCTCAGAAGAGAGGGTGTCAGATTCCCCTGGAACTGAAGTTAAAGACGGTTCTCAGACGCCATGGTGGGTGCTGGGGATCGAAACCTGGGCCTCAACTCTGAAAGAGAGTCAGGACTCCCAACCACAGGGCCATCTCTCCAGCCCTGCATAGTGAGTTCTAAGGAGCTGGAGCTACAGAGGAGACCCTGTCTCAAAAAGACCAAAAAAAAAGAATAAAAACAAAAAACTTGTCTTTCTGATCAAGAGCTGGCCATGGATCCACACACCTTTTAATCTCATCATATCAGCGAGGAGCAGGCAGGCTGTCTCTGTGAGACTGAGGCCAGCCTGATTCTACATAGTGAGGTCTTCCCAGGCGCTAGCCGGGGCACTAGACAGAGAGACCGCTCTCGAACACAAAACCTAAAACAAAACACGAAAATCAAAACAAAACAAAAGCCAAAATAGAAAAAGTGAGACAAAAAGAGGAAGACACTGATATTGACCCCTGGCTAATATACAACCTTAACTAAGGCCAAAAAGATTAAAGGGCACTTTTTTATGGAGAAAGGTTAATGAACCTCACAAATGTTTTTTTTGATCTTTTTTGTACATGTGTTGTGCAGTGAGGAGGGAACATGTCATGAGCAACACATTCAGAGCTGTAAGTTTTTTTAAAATCATATATATTGCACATATATAGCGCCATATATATATCATGTGCCTGTCTGGTGTCTATGCAGAGACAGAAAAGGATGTTGGAATCTCCTGAAACGGAATTACAAATTATTGTAAGCCACCTGATATGGATGCTGGGAACCAAAACCCAGGTCCTCCTCGCAGCAAGTGCTCTCTTAACTACTGAGCTACCTTTCTAGCCCTATGTTTAATTATATGTATATGTTGTGTCTTGTGTGGGGGTATTGTGTACATGAGTACAAGGTCTCAGGAGACTAGAAAGAAGCTTGAACCCCTCCCCCTGGAACTATAAGTTACAGGCAGAATGTGAGCCATATATGGGTGCTGGGAACTGAACTCAGGTCCTCTGTAAGAACAGTAGTAATCACCCTTAAAGGCTGAGTCATTTTTCCAGACCACACAAAAATGCAGAGTGAAAACACATTGCTTTTATTTTATAGAAATTCCCAAATAGGTAAAAGCAAAGTCGTTCTCCTCCTCCTCCTCCTCCTGCCTTCCTCTCCCTCCTCCTCCTCCTTCCTTCTTCCTCTTTTCCCCCTCCTCCCCCCTCCTCTCCTTTTCTTCCTTCTTCCTCCTTCCTCTTTCTCTCTATTTGAGACAATCTCTCCAGGTGGCCCAGGATGTCCTCAAACTCAAATCCTGGTTCAGCTCCCAAGTGCTGGAATCATAGGCATGCATGATGCCAGGCTCCTGAGTACTTTTTTGTGCACTAAATTCTGAAATAAAACTTATTTAAAAGAAAAACTTATTTAGAGGTGGAGACTGTCAATGTGTGGTAGAGCACTTGACTAACATCATGAAGCCCTGTGTTGGAGTCCCAGCATTAAAAGCAAATGGGGGGCTGAGAGATGGCTCAGCAGTTAAGAGCACCGATTGCTCTTGCAGACGACCCGGGTTCGATTCCTAGCACCCACATGACGGCTAAGAACCCTCTTTTAACTCCAGTTCCAGGGGAATCCGACGCCCTCTCTGACCTCCACAGCATTGCACTGGTGCCACCAACCTACATGCAGGGACAGTACATTCATACACCGCAAAAAAAATAATAAATTGTCCGGGCGTGGTGGCGCACGCCTTTAATCCTAGCACTTGGGGGCAGAGGGCAGGGGGATCTTTTGTGGTTCAAGGCCAGCCTGGTCTACAGAGTGAGTCCAGGACAGCTGGGGCTACAGGGAGACCTGTCTCGAAAAGACCAAAAAAAAAAAAAAAAATAATAAATAATAAATTAAAAAAATAAAAATAAAAGCAAATGGAAGCCTGGGCGTGGTGGCACAGGCCTTTAATTCTAGCATTCGGGAGGCAGAGGCAGGCGGTTCAAGGCCAGCCTGGTCTACAGAGTGAGTTCCAGGACAGCTGAGGCTACAGGGAGACCCTGTCTTGGAAAGATCAACAACAACAACAACAACAACAAAGCAAATTGAAAGCCGGTCGTGATGATGCAAATCTTTTGGGGGGGGGGTATTTTTGAGACAGGGTCTCCCTTTAGACCCAGCTGGCTGTGGTGGTGCTCACCTTTAATCCTAGCACTTGGGAGGCAGAGGCAGGTGGATCTTTGTGAGTTCAATGCCAGTGAATTCCAGGACAGCAGGGGCTACAGAGACCCTGTCCTCAAAAAGACCAAAAAAAAAAAAAAAAAAAAAGCAAATGGAAATATTCAAAATATGCATTAAATAAAGACAAAGTAGTGTGTGTGTGTGTGTGTGTGTGTTTGTGTGTGTGCGCGCACACACGCACAAAGGAGGAAGAAAAGAAAGGACAGGGAGAAAAGCAGAGAGTAATTTGAATCCTTGTGCGTTTTTCAACTGTAGGTCCTATTGCTGTGTCTGGACACAAGAGGGGGTGCTAACCACTGAGTTTGGGGGAAACAAAGTTTCCTAGCAACAGAGAAAAACATTGAGGAGGAAAGTTTCTGCACCGCCTGGGGCCTGGGGCGGGGCTTGCTCTTGGCACCTGCAGTCCTCTGCGTCTTAAGCTTCCTTGACTTTTGGTGGGAAAGTGGAACTCTTCTCCTAAGCATGAGGCCAGATCTTCAGGCTGGGACACTTTTGTCTTTGCCCTCCTTTCTTTTCTGGTCTTTTCTGTAAGACTGCAAACATCCAGGTGTTTTAAAATAGAATAAATTAGCCGGTTGTGGTGGCACGCGCCTTTAATCCCAGCACTCGGAGGTAGAATAGGCGGATCTCTGTGATTTAGAGGCCAGCTGGTCTACAGAGTGACTCCAGGACAGCGGATACAAAGGGAGACCCTGCCTAAAAAAAAAAAAACCAAAAAAAAAAAGGGGAAAAAAAAAATTAAAAAGAAAAAAAATAGAAGAAATTAAGGCACTTTAAGAAATGAAGGACTTGAGCCAGGCATGGTGGCACATGCCTTTAATCCTAGCACTCGGGAAGTAGAGGCAGGCGGATCTTTGTGAGTACAAGGCGAGTTCCAGGACAGCTGGGGCTACAGGGAGACCCTGTCTCAAAAAGACCAAAAAAAAAAAAAAAATAAAAAGAAAGAAATGAAGGACTTGACTTCCAGCCTTGTGTGAAAGCAGAGGTTTAGGATGCGGTGGAAGTTTTCAGGTTTGTCGACAAGATTGTTGTAAGAGATAAAGATGAGGTAAATCTGAGGTTACTTGGAGTAGCAGTGATGGGTGCAGGGAGAATCCAGTGTGAGGATGTGGCTCAGTGGTTGAGTGCTGGACTAGTGTGCAGAAGGCAAGCACACAGTGTTCAACTAGCTCCTCTCCTGCATTTTGGCATTGAGAGTTCATACTGCCCTAGTCTGGATCTTGGCTATCCCGGTAGACTGGTGCTCAACCATTAAGAGGTCTACCTATTTGGTAGGATGTTAGGTCATTGGATGTATGCCCTTGAAAGGAATAGCTAGACCCAGACTTATTTATTTATTTATTTATTTATTTATTTATTTATTTATTTTGAGATAGGGTCTTCCTGTAGCCCCAGCTGGCCTGGAACTTGCCAGGTATGTATGCCAGGCTGGCCTTGATTTCAAGAAGTTCTGGGCTGGAGAGATGGCCAAGCGGTTAAGAGCGCCAACCGCTCTTACAGAGGACCCGGGTTTGATCCCCAGCTGAGAACCATCTGAAACTCCAATTCCAGGAGAACTCCAGTTCCAGGGGAATCCGACACCCTCTTCTGACCTCCACGGCATTGCACGACACGGGTGCACAAACCTGCATGCAGACAGTACATTCATACACATACAGAAATAAGTAAAATTAAAAAAAAAAAAGAAGAAGTTCCACTTGCCTCTGCCTCTGGAGTGCTAGAATTAAAGACATGTGCCTCATGCCTGGCTAGACCCAGATTATTTTTCCTGGGGAGACACAATACACACACACACACACACACACACACACACACACACGTGCGCTCACATCTATTTATCCCAGATAGGAAACTCACAATAGACCAAAGTATCCTAATTAGCTTTTTTTTTAATGTGTGTGAATGTGCTGTCTGCATGTAGGTTGGTGGACCCGTGTCGTGCAATGATGCAGAGGTCAGAAGAGGGTGTCGGATTCCCCAGGAACTGGAATCAACTGGTTCTTAGCTGCCATGTGGGTGCTGGGGATCAAGCCCGGGTCCTCTGCAAGAGAAGTTGGTGGTCTTAACCGCTGAGCCATCTCTCCAGCCCCCCTAATTAGCTTTTCTACTGCTGTGATAAAACACTCTTTCCAAAACCAGCTGGGGAGGAAGTGGTTTATTTCATCTCACAGTCGGCCTTTCATGGAGGGGAGCCAGGGCAGGAGCTCAAGCAGGAACCCAGAGGCAGGAACCGAATCAGGTTACAGATGAACACTGCTTACTGGCTTGCTCCTCTGGCCTGAGCTCAGCCTGCCCTCATATACAACCCAAGACTACTTCCCCAGGGCTGGCACCACCCACAATGGGCTCTCCCACAACACCCAGCAATCAAGAAAGTCCCTCACTGACATGCCCACAATCCAGTTCAATAGAAGAAATCTCCCAATTGAGGTTCCCAGGTATGTTGACAACTGAAGCCAACCATGACACAAAATAACAACTGCTTCAATAAGTCCAATTTAGGGAACCAGTGAGTTTTTATTGGGGTTACTAACAGGAGTGTGGGTGAGGAGACACAGGAGCTCAAATGGCACAAAAGCAGCTGCATCATCAAAAACCCACCCACCACTACTGCTGACCCATGAAAACTACATTCCTGGAACTCTCTGCACAGTTTGCAGGGAGCTCAACAGGTCGATGAGATACCCTCTGTGGCTGCTCTGAGTCTCCATCCCCAGCAGGTGTTTACTCCTAGAAAGCCGAGTGGGGCCTCCCAAACCTTTCAGATTTCTGCTTTCCCAGATGTGTTAGTTTCTCTGAAGAACACTGCAACTTCCAGGAAACTGGTATGCAGCACCGCCCCTTGGTCTCCCCCTCCTTTGCACACCTCTCAACAGAGGAGAGCAGCCTTCTCGGTCTCTCGCTTTAGCCCTGATGCGCTACCTCACTGCAGGCACAAGCAGCTGAAACCTTGAGCCAAATGAACCTTCTTCCTCCGAATTCTCAGCAGAATTTGCCAACGCAGCCAGAATTTGCCAGCTGGCAGAAGAAACAAAGACTTTGGGCTGGTGAGTTGGTTCTGCAGTTAAAAGTACTTGCTGGGCTGGAGAGATGGCCTAGTGGTTAAGAGCGCCAACTGCTCTTGCAGAGGACCTGGGTTCGATCCCCAGCACCCACATGGCGGCTGAGAACCATCTTTGACTCCAGTTCCAGGGGAATCCGACACCCTCTTCTGACCTCCGCAGCACTGCAGGACACAGGTGCACAAACCTGCATGCAGACAGTACATTCATACACATAGAAAAATTAAAAAAAAATTTTTTTTAAAGTACTTGCTGCTCTTGCATAGGGCCTGAGTTCAATTCCCAACACCCATGTTGGGCAGCTCACAACCACCTATAACTCCAGCTCCAGGGATCCATGCCTTCTTCTGGACTCCACAGGCACCTGCATGGGCGTGCACACACAGAGAAAGAGAGAGAGAAACACTGGCATACATGTAACTTAAAAATATATCTTGACCCAGCCATACCACTCCTAGGCATGTACCCTCAAGACTCACCCCACCTCAGAGATACATGCGTGGCCATGTTTATTTCAGCTTTCTTCACAATAGCAAGGAGCTGGAACCAACCCAAATGCCCCTCAACTGACGAGTGGATAGAGAAAATGTAGTACATCAACATAATGGAGTTCTATGCAGCAGTAAAGAAAGACGACATCATGAGCTTTGCAGGAAAATGGCTGGAGCTAGAAGACATCATGCTGAGTGAAGTAACATAGTCCCAGAAAAACAAATGATGAATAGTATCCCTCATCTGTGGATGCTAGTGTCAACTACCTAGTTGTAAGTATTTCTCGTGCAGGGCCCCTTGAGCTCGTCTAAGCAGTTGGGAGTGATGCATATTGGAAACAACAATAACAACAAAAACAACAGAAAGGACCGCATCAAAGAACTGACTGAAACAGTGAAATTCTGCTCAAAACAGTCAACTTCCACATGGAGAATATTGAGAAAGACTGAGAAACAGATGAAAAGCATGTTTGGCAGAATAGATGAGCTCTGGTGGGTTGGAGGGATAGGGTGGGGGACACAGGTCTAGATTTGATAATCTTGTACAAAATATATATTAAAAAAACCAATTCATACAAAAAATATATACATCTCTTGAGCCAGGCATGGTGGCACATGCCTTTAATCCTGGCATTTGGGAGGCAGAGGCAGATGGATCTTTGTGAGTTCAAGTTCAGCCTGGTCTACACAGCGAATTCCAGGACAGCTGGGGCTACAGGGAGACCCTGTCTCAAAAAAAAAAAAGAAAAAAAAATATATAGCCGGGTGTGGTGGTGTACTCAGGAGGCAGAAGCAGGCAGATCTCCGTGAGTTCGAGGCCAACTTGATCTACAGAGCAAGCTCCAGGCCAGCTGGGACTAAAGGGAGAACCTGCCTCAAAAATACAAAAAACAACATATATATATATATCTATATTATTTGGGGCGGAGAGATCGGCTCAGTGGTTAAGAAGCCGACGCTCTTTGCAGAGGACCTGGGTTTTGATTCCCAGAACTCACTGGCGGCCTAAAAAAAAAATAAAAAAATTAAAAATCTCTTTTTTTTTTGTCTTTTTAAGATAGGGTCTCCTGGAAATCCACTCTTGACCTGGAACTCACTCTGGCCTGGTCTACAGAAGTGCTTAGGATTAAAAGGGCATGTGCAACACTGCCTTTAATAGGTCCTTTTTTTTAATATTTTTAAAAATTTTTATTTATTTATTTTCTTTGTGTCATGAATGTATTGTCTGCATTGTAGGTTTGTGCACCCGTTGTCGTGCAATGCTCGAGGTCAAAGAGGGTGTGTCTGTCTGATCCCCTGTACTGGAGTTCTCCTGGAATGTGGAGTTACCGACGGTTCTCAAGCTGCCATGTGGGTGCTGGGATTTGCAACCTGGGTCCTCTGCAAGAGCAGCCCAGCGCACTCTTAAACCACTAGGCTATCTCTCCAGCCCCCAATATATCTCTTTTTAAAAAGACTTTATGTACATGAAACTCTGTCTCTCTGTCTCCCCCACTGTGTATGTGTGTGTGTGTGTGTGTGTGTGTGTGTATGTGTGTGCATGCCACATGTACGTTGGTGCCCTTGGAGGCCAGAAGAGGATGTCTGATGTGCTAGAGCTGGAGTTACAGGCAGTTGTGAGCTGCCTAATGTGGGTGCTGGAAACTGAATTTGGGTCCTCCAGAAGAGCAGTGAATGATTTTAACTACTGAGCTATCTCTCCAGCCCAAAGACAAAACAAATCTTAAAAAAGAAAAAAGAAGCCAAGACTCAGAGGGACTAAAAGGAAGAATCCAGAGCTTTCTTCCTCAGCCCAACTTACAATAGAAGAAATATTCATGAGCTTATTTTTTTTTCTCTCTCTCTCTTTTTTTTTTTTTTTTGGTCTTTTCGAGACAGGGTCTCCCTGTAGCCCCAGCTGTCCTGGAACTCACTCTGTAGACCAGGCTGGCCTTGAACTCACAAAGATCCGCCTGCCTCTGCCTCCCAAGTGCTAGGATTAAAGGAGTGTGCCACCACGCCCGGCATCATGAGCTTATTTTTAAAGGAGAAGCTGTTTATTGTCTCTAATAATCAGAGAAATGGAAGTTTCATCTTAAGGAAGGTAAGATATCCTCCAAAAAGTGAATAAAACAATTTTTTTTTTTTTTGGTGTTTTTGAGACAGGGTCTTCCTGTAGCCCCAGCTGTCCTGGAACTCACTCTGTAGACCAGGCTGGCCTTGAACTCACAAAGATCAGGCTGGCCTTGAGCTCACAAAGATCCGCCTGCCTCTGCCTCCCAGGTGCTAGGATTAAAGGCATGCGCCACCACGCCCGGCAAATAAAACAATTTTAAGTCATGCCACAGTACATGAGGAAAGTGCTTGGAGACTGGCAGTCTTGTCCAGAGGCTCTCTCTGGGAGAGGAGTCTGGCTGCACTTAGTTGCCATGCAAATGTTCCTCCCAGCCAGGTGTGATGACCGGCTCCTGTAATCTCTGCTCTAGGGAGTAGAGACAGGATTTGGTAGGTGGAGGCAGGAAGATCAGGAGTTCAAGGCCACCCACAGCACTGTGTCAAGTTTGAAGTCAGCCTGGGACTACATGAGACCCTGTGTCAAAGCATCATAAAATAAGACACCCTTCCTCTTTGATCTGACAACCTGATTTCTGGGACTCCAACCTTTAGACATAAGGTGAAATTTGACATGGGGATCATATGACAATAATGGTGTCACGTTATTTGTGATGTTGACAAAAACTCAAAAAAACAAAGGGAAATGACTACGAAAAGGAACGGTACGATTAAGTAACACGTAATGTCTCCTTAAGAACTTATCTTGGGGGGCTGGAGAGATGACCTAGCGGTTAAGAGCACTGACTGCTCTTGCAGAGGACCCGGGTTTGATCCCCAGCACCCACATGGTGGCTAAGAACCGTCTTCAACTCCAGTTCCAGGGGAATCCAACGCCTTCTTCTGACCTCCACAGCATCGCATGACACGGGTGTACCAACATACATGCACAGCGTACACTTGTACACATAAAAAATAAAATAAAATAAAACTTATCCTGGGGCTGGAGCAGTTCATTAGGTAAAGAGCTTGCAGAAAACAGGACGCTCTGGATTCTACCCCTAGCACCACGGAAAACCAGCTGTGGCGGCTCACGCCTGTCGTTCCTGCACTAGGAAGTGGGGACAGAAGGATCAGAAGTTCAAGGGCATCTTTGGGTACATAGCAAGGGGAAAAGAAGAAAAACATCAAGATGTAACTCTGATTAAGACTCAATAAAACTTCTATTTGTTCTAAAATTCAGAGAGTGGTTCCCCTCTCTTTTCAATACTATGGGAAAAGTGAGGTGGAGAAGCACTGAGTGAGACACTTGACTTGACCTCTGTCCTTCACACACACCTGAGCACATACACACATATACCACACACAAAAAATTTTTGTTTTGGTCTTTTTGAGAGAGGGTCTCCCTGTAGCCCCAGTAGTCCTGGAACTCACTCTGTAGACCAGGCTGGCCTTGAACTTACAAAGATCCGCCTGCCTCTGCCTCCCAAGTGCTAAGATTAAAGGTGTGAGTCACCACGCCCGGCATAAATTTTTTTTTTTATAAATTTATTTATTTATTTATTTATTTATTTATTTATTTGTATGAGTGTACTGTCTGCATGTAGGTTAGTGCACTCGTGTCACGCAATGCCGCAGAGGTCAGAAGAGGGAGTCGGATTTCCCCTGGAACTGGAGTTAAAGACGGTTTTTAGCCTCCATGTGGGTGCTGGGAGTCAAACTCGGGTCCTCTGCAAGAGCAGTCAGTGCTCTTAACCGCTGAGCCATCTCTCCAGCCCCATAAGTTTTAAATAATTTAAACTTTATATATTTTTAAAGATTTAATATTTATTTATTATTCATTCATTTATTTATTTTTGGTCTTTTTGACACAGGGTGGTGCCACCACACCCTGACCAATTTTCATTTTATCTGTGTGTTTTCCCTGCATATATATAAGTGTATCATGTGCGTGGAGTGCCTGCAGAGCCCAGAAGAGGGTATCAAATCCCCTAGAACAGGAGTTAAGAGATGGTTGTGAGCCATCATGTGGGTGCTAAGAACAAAGCCTGGGTCCTCTTGCAAGTGCAGCCAGGTCTCTTAACCACTGAGCCATCACCCCAACCCCACAATTTACTTTTTTTTTTTTTTTNTAATTTTTAATATTGCCCTTATATTCTACAACTTTATTCTACTACATATAGTTTCAGAAAGTTTTGTTGATCTTATATAAATGATAATATGATATGAAGTAATGACACTTTTTTCTTCATTTCCAACTTCTGTAGTTATTATCTACTTCTTGTCTAGTTCCTCTTACTGAATGGTATAGGATAAGTGTGGATCACACTCAGAACACAATTGGATAGTCTAATAGTTTACAAAGTGGTCTTTAGAGCACAGCTTTTTTTTTTTTTTATCTTTTTGAGACAGGGTCTCCCTGTAGCTCTGGCTGTCCTGGAACTCACTCTGTAGACCAGGCTGGCCTCGAACTCACAGAGATCCGCGTGCCTCTGCCTCCCAAGTGCTAGGATTAAAGACGTGCGCCACCACGCCCGGCATTTATTTATTTATGTATGTGTATCAATGTACTGTCTGCATGCAAGTTTGTGCACCCGTGTCGTGCAATGCTGCAGAGGTCAGAAGAGGGTGTTGGATTCCGCCTGGAACTGGAGTTCTTCTGGAATTGGAGTTTCAGACGGTTCTCGGCCGCCATGTGGGTGCTGGGGATCAAACCTGGGTCCTCTGTAAGAGCGGTCAGCAGGTGCTCTTAACCGCTAGGCCATCTCTCCAGCCCCGCCCAGCAACATTTTTAAAAATAATTTTATTATTTTTAGTTTTTGTGTATGAGTGTATTGCCTGCATGTATGTAAGTGCATCCATGTCCTGCATTGCCCACAGAGGTCAGAGGAGGGCATTGGATTCCCGTAGAATTGGAGTTACAGCCAGTTATTAGCTGCCATGTGGATGCTGGGAATCAAATCCAGATCCTCTGCAAGAATAGCCAGTTCTCTTAACCACTGAGCCATCTCTCCAGCACTACAATTTACATTTTTAAATATAGTCCTAAGAGATACAATGCTACTGGTCCCCAGACCATAGCCTGAAGACCACTACCTTAGTGTCTCACCTCTAAAGTGTCTCTCTGTGGGCTGAAGATGTAGCTCAGTTTGTAGAGTGCTTTGGCTGGCAGGCAGAAAACACTACCTAAAACTAGTTGTGGTGGTGCCCACCTACAATCCCAGCACTTGGGAGGTAGAGACAGAAGGATGAGAAACTCACAGTCATCCTTGGCTCATAGTAAGTTTGAGGCCATCTTAGGCTATATAAGTCTTTCTCTCTCTCATAACCCCATCATTCTATGTGCCACACATATACATTCCTCACCCCTCAAAGGACAGGTATTTGTTTTCCCAGGAGCATTCTTGTATCTAAATTGTTGGTGTGTCTTAATTACTGATCTTCTGAATAAGATTATCATAATTGTTCATTTATTCCCTTAATTATCAAAATTATTAGTATTGTTTCTAATTCCAGAAGTGGAGCTGTTGCATCAGAATACTCATGTGAGCTAGGCGTGGTGGCACATGCCTGTGATCCAAGCCCTTGAAGGGCTATGGTGGGAGCATTGCTGTCAGTCTGAGGCCAGGATGGACTACATAGTGAGTTCTAGGCCAGCCTGGGTTATAGAGAGAGCCCTTGCTGAGACCCGTGGAGGAGGAATATGAATACTTTTAGTTTGTAGAATGTAATGCTTACTATGCACTGTAGGCCACATATGTCATCTCACTTAATCCTCAAAGCCATTAATTAATTAGTTAATTACTTAATACAGCCTATATTCTTGAATGATACTTTGTGTCAAGTATGTTGGGGATCTGGAGTTGAGCAGGACATGCTGTTATTTCCATTGTACAGATGAGGAAACTGAGCCCATGAGCCACTTGTCTGAGAGGCTGCCAGGGCCTCTCCTGGACCCCTGCCCTCATTCACTCTTTTGAACCTCTCTGATGGGCAGAGTATAGTGGTGCATGCCTATAATCCTAGCACTTGAGAGGTCAAATCAGGAGAATCTGGAGTCCAAGTCCAGCCTAGGCTACATAGTGAGATCCAGGCCCACTTAGAGTACATACATATCCATAGGGAGACCCTCTTTCAAAAAAGAAAAAGTTTCTATTTGTGGCTTCCAGCAGCTTTGTGCTGCATAGTTTCATGTGGAAGGGGATGTTTCCATGGTGAATGGTGTAGTAGTTCCTTTTCATTGCTGTGATAAAATACCATGACCAAAGCAATTTATAGAAGGAAGGTTATTGGGGCTGACAGGTCTACTGGAGGGTCAGAGACCATCAAGGTGACTAGGCATGGCAGCAAGCAGCAGGCCTGGCCACAGGAGCAGGAAGTGGAGAGCTCAGATGTCCAACCACAAACACAAGCAGCAAGAGAAGTGGAAGTTGGGGGCTATAAACTCTCAAGCCTACCCCAGTGACACCTCCTAAAAGCTCCAGAGCCTCCCCAAACAGCGCCACCAACTAGGAATCAAGTCTCCAAATACATGAGCCTACAAGCCTATGGGGACACTTCTCACTCAGACCACTACAGGTGACAATTTGTTTTCCACCCACTTTTTCTTTTCTTTTTTTCTTTTTTTTTTAAATTAAAAAAAATTATTTATTTATTCTTTATGTGTATGAGTGTACTGTCTTCATGTAGGTTGGTGCACCTGTGTCATACAATGCCTCGGAGATCAGAAGAGGGTGTCAAATTCCCCTGGAACTGGAGTTAAAGATGGTTCTCAGCTGCCATGTGGGTGCTGGGAATTGAACCCGGGTCCTCTGCAAGAGCAGTTGGTGCCCTCAATCACTAGGCCATCTCTCCTTTCTTTTTTTTTTAAGATTTTTTTCTTAAAAAAATTTTTTTTTCTTTTCTTTATTTTTATTTCATGTGTATGAGTGTTATGTCTGCATATGTTTAAGTGTACCCATGTCACACAGTGCCTCAGGAGGACAGAAGAGGGTGTTGGATCCCCTGGAAATGGAGTTACAGACAATTGTTAGCTGCCATGTGGGTACTGGGATTTGAACCCAGGTCTTCTTAAGAACAACCTGTGCTCTTAACCACTGAGCCATCTCTCCAGCCCCTGCTTTTTTCTTTATACTTATTTTATATGTTTGAGTGTTTTGCCAGCATTTATATAAGCGCAGTACAAATCCCACAGAGGCCAGAAGAGGGTGTCAGATCTCCTGGAATGGTTGTTAGCTGTCCTGTGGGTGCTAAGAATCAAACCCAGGTCTTCTGGAAGAGCAGCCAGTGCTCTTAACCGCTGAGCCATCTCTCCAGCCCTCACTTTTTTTTTTTTTTTTCTTTTCTCCTTCCCATTATGATCCTGCAAATAATCAAATGAGGAAAGTCTGACATACAGCTCGGGAAACAAAGCCTGTCCAAACACCTCCAGGAATGGAAACTAACACTTTCTTCATTGAGTTCTGAGTTCCTGTTTTTTTTTTTTGTCTTTTTGAGACTGGGTCTTCCTGTAGCTCTGGCTGTCCAGGAACTCACTCTGTAGACCAGGCTGGCCTTGAACTCACAGAGATCCGCCTGCCTCTGCCTCCCAAGTGCTAGGATTAAAGGTGTACACCACCACACCCTGCTATTTATTTATTTTTTGAGACAGGGTCTTCCTATAGCCCCAGTTGGCCTGGAGCTCACTCTGTAGAGCAGGCTGGCCTTGAGCTCATAGAGATCAGCCTGCCTCTGCCTCCGGAGTGCTGGGATTAAACCACGTCTGGTTTAAAAGACACCCACATGGCGGCTGAGAACCGTCTGAAGCTCCAATTCCAGGAGAACTCCAGTTCCAGGGGAGTCCGGGACCCTCTTCTGAACTCCGCGGCGTTGCACGACACGGGTGCACAGACTTGCATGCAGACAGTATATTCATACACATACAAAAATAAATAAAATTAATAAAAAAAATAAAAAATAAATAAAAAAATAAAATTTTAAAGACGGTTCTTAGTCACAATGTGGGTGCTGGGAATCAAACCCGGGTCCTCTGCAAGAGCAGTTGGCACTCTTAACGGCTGAACCATCTCTCTAGCCCGATTTCCTGCTTTTAAGAAATGAGGCATGGGCCTGGAGAGATGCCCTACCGGTTAAGACGCCCTCTTCTGACCTCCGCGGCATTACACGACACGGGTGCACAAACCTACATGCAGACAGTATATTCATACACATAAAAAATAAATAAGGTCTGCAGAGATGGCCTAGCGGTTAAGAGCGCCGACCGCTCTTGCAGAGGACCCGGGCTCGATCCTCAGCACCCACATGGCGGCCGAGAGCTGTCCGAAACTCCAATTCCAGGAGAACTCCAGTTCCAGGGGAATCCGACACCCTCTTCTGACCTCCGCGGCATTGCACGACACGGGTGCACAAACTTGCATGCAGACAGTACATTCATACACATACAGAAATAAATAAAATTAATAAAAAAAAAATAAATAATTTTTAAAAAACGAGGCAGAGCTGGGTAGCCTAGTAGTACTGCACAAGCTTAGCATGTGCAAGGCTCTGGGTTCAGAAAAAAATAAATAAATAAGTGCAGAGGTGGGGGTGTGGAGAGATGGCTGTGGTTAAAAACACTTGCTGTTCCTTCGTAGTGTCAGGGTGTGAATTCCCAAAGACTGGGAGTCCATTTGAAATGCAGAGGCACCCAAGGCTGGTGGCACCCAGAATCTTGCTCTTTTTTTTTTTTTTTTTGTCTTTTCGAGACAGGGTCTTCATGTAGTCCCAGCTGTCCTGGAACTCACTCTGTAGACCAGGCTGGCCTTGAACTCACAAAGATCCGTCTGCCTCTGCCTCCCAAGTGCTAGGATTAAAGGTGTGCGCAGACAATACATTCATACACATAAAAATAAATAAATAAGGGGCTGGAGAGATGGCCTAGCGGTTGGGAGCACCGACGCTCTTGCGGAGGACCGGGGTTCGATCCCCGGCACCCACATGGCGGCTAAGAACCGTCTGTAACTCCAATTCCAGGAGAACTCCAGTTCCAGGGGAATCCGAGACCCTCTTCTGACCTCCGCGGCATTGCACGACACGGGTGCACAGACCTGCATGCAGACAGTACATTCATACACATAAAAAAAAAAAAATAAATAAATAAAAAAATAAATAAATAAAAAAAAAATTTAAAGGAGTGTGCCACCACGCCCTGCGAATCCTGGTCTTTAGGCCTGTCTTTGGTTACCGGGCCATCGCAGCATACTCAGGAATCTTCCGCCCCTTTGAAAAAGCCAGCAACTTCTGCTCGATGCCCTACCCCCACTCTCACTGAATCGCTTTCTCACCTCCTCCCTTAAATTCCCAGGCCAGCTCCGTTCAGTGCCGGTTCTATTTAGCCAGGTAGCCCGGCTACCCTGAAGTAAACTTTATCCAGGACAGCCTAAACCTCGTGGTCTCTTATTTTGTCTGGGGGAGCACGCAATAACCTAACACAGAGGACCTGAGTTTGGGACCCAGCACCCATTTCAGGTGACTTACAACCATCAATCCAGCTCCAGGGGATCCAATGCCTTCTTCTGGCTTCTTCAGGCACTATACACACACATACAAACATGCACATAATTTGAAATAAAAGCTTTATATGGGGAGGGCATGTGAATGTGGTCAAAATGTGCCCCTTTTAATTCCCCAGTAGACTTGTTAATAAAACTTCTAATATAAAACACAGCAAATATGTGTGGGCATCTCTCTACAGTGATCACTCTTGCTTGTGCAGATGACTTCTCTCTATAGTGATCACTCTTGTGTGGGCATCTCTCTACAGTGATCACTCTTGTGCTTCCCTCAGAACAGAACACAATACCCAGTGGACCTTGGCAGGTCCCAGAGAAGCTCACTCCACTCTCAGAAACATAGTCAGAGGTTCACATCCATGGGTTCTGCACCCCTGAATGTATTAACTAAAGTTAGAAAATATTGGAAAAGTAAATGTTTGTGTCTAGCTACGCATGTTGGCACACCAATAATTCCAGTACTCTGGAGACTGAAGCAGGATTGTTTTGAGTTCAAGGCCAGCCTGGGTCTATATTGAATGTTTACATATTTTTCCCTGTCCTTGTGCCATAAACAATCCAGTGTAACAACTATTTACATAGCATTTATATTTGATTGATTAAGTTTTTAAATTTTTTTTCTATTTATTTTTTTAACAAAATTATCTATTTATTTATTTATTTATTTATTTATTTATTTATTTATTTTGTGTATGAATGTACTGTCTGCATGTAGGTTGGTGCACCCTTGTCGTGCTATGCTGCAGAAGTCAGAAGAGGGTGTCGGATTCCCCTGGAACTGGAGTTCTCAGCTGCCATGTGGGTGCTGGGAATAGAACCCTGGTCCTCTGCAAGAGCAGTCAGTGCCCTTAACCGCTGAGCCATCTCTCCATACTTTTATTTATTTTTTGAAGTAAATTTAGTGACATTTATTTATTTATTCTTTTTGCGATAGGGTTTTCCTATAGCCCCAGCTGGCCTGGAACTTGTTTTCTGAGATTTTATCTGCTATTATATTGTACCCGGGTTTGATCCCCAGCACCCACATGGCGGCTGAGAACCGTCTGAAACTCCAATTCCAGGAGAACTCCAGTTCCAGGGGAACCCGACACCCTCTTCTGACCTCCGCGGCATTGCACGACACGGGTGCACAAACTTGCATGCAGACAGTACATTGATACACATACAGAAATAAATAAATGCTGGGCGTGGTGGCGCACGCCTTTAATCCTAGCACTTGGGAGGCAGAGGCACGCGGATCTCTGTGAGTTCGAGGCCAGCCTGGTCTACAGAGTGAGTTCCAGGACAGCCAGAGCTACAGGGAGACCCTGTCTCAAAAAGACCAAAAAAAAAAAAAAAAAATTAAATGTCAACAGGACAGCTGTGGCTTACAGGGAAACCCTGTCTAAAAAACCAAAAAAAAAAAAAAAAAAAAAATTTAATGTCAGTGGACATGGTGGTGCACACTTTTAATCCCAGCACTGAGGAGGCAGAGGCTAGCAAATCTCTTTGAGTTCAAGGCCTGCCTGGTCTACATGGTGAGTTCCAGGACAGCCAGAGCTAAAGGGAGACCCTGTCTCAAAAAAAAGAGAAAGAAAACAAAAAGGATCCCCCCAAACCTAATAACAAAAAAACAAGATGGCTCTAATTTCTGACATAGACTTTGCCATCTGAGGATTAGGATGTTTGTGGGACTCCTGGAAACAGTGCACCCTGAATACTGAGGAGCAATTTACTATTCCAACTTAAGGACTTTGATAGGATCCCAGAGCAGAGAAGAGGTCCGCAGCAGCTCCAGGCTGCAATGCAGGCAGCTCTACCAGACCTGAGACACCCAGTCCATCAATGTGTTATGGATGAATCTGAAACATCCCCTACAAGCTCCCATTTGTTCTTGTAAGGTTGTAGCCCACCTAAGTCAGGGACCTCAGGAGGCCAACTGAGGAAGAAGTTCCAAGAAACAGTTATCCTGGACTACATTCCTGCAACCTGAGAAGTGTTGCTACAACATCCTGCAATCATGCCTCACCAGAGACCAGAACCAGGCCTCAGTCTCACTGGAGATGCTCCTACTGATACCAGTCACAGGTCCCAGTTTCCCTTGAGATGCTTCTACCGATACCAGCCACAGACTCACCTACGCCCATTCCCCAATCTCCTTGCCCCTACTTCCTTGAAAACTCACTTCCTTGTGTGCTTGGGTATAAAACTGCTATTTGGGGTACATTCTATCGCTGGTCATCCTAATCCCGACACAGGCAGGCCAGCTGCCATTACTGAAATAAACCCAACTTTCTTCTCATTGGAGTCCTGACTCTCCCTC
The DNA here is from genome assembly GCA_009823505.1 of Rhizomys pruinosus. NCBI lineage: Eukaryota > Metazoa > Chordata > Mammalia > Rodentia > Spalacidae > Rhizomys > Rhizomys pruinosus. Next base: position 6,584,997 of record VZQC01015004.1, read on the forward strand.
TTCGCCAAGTCTCCCCTCAAAATGAACCTGACAATTCTCCAGATGATGGCACTATTTGAGAAGGCTGTAGAACCCTGAGTATGTTGGGCATAGCTGGTGGAAGGCATTTCCATAGGGCCAGGCCTTGCCTTCGAAGGTTCTGGCCTGGTTCTTTGTTTTTTGGCCCATCTTGATGTGAATATCCTTAAGGCTCTCACCACGAGGCCTGAGCTGTTCCTCATTCCCTTCCCAGCTGTGACAGACTGAAACCCTCTACAATGGTGACCCAAGAGAAATCTTTCCTCCCTTAAGTCGTTTCTGTCAGGTATTGCATCATAGCAGGGTCTATATGGTATGAAACCCACCATCCAGACCCCTAGAGCTCTGAGCTCTGAGCAAGGCCATTCTGTCTGCGGCATAAATTATTGCCATTTGAGGAAATTTTCCCAGGGTAGATCCTCAGAGAAATAGAATATCTGACCATTTGTAACATACCATGTGCATACATGTGTGCGTGTGCAAACACACACACACACATGCATACACAATAAATAAAATGTACTTTAGCTAAGCATGGTGGCACAAGCCTTGAATCCCAGCAATTGAGAGGTAGAGGCAGGAGGATCTCTGGTCTATATAGTGAATTCTTGGCCAGCCAGAACTACACAATGAAATCCCTGTCTCAAATAAGTAAGTAAATAATAAAAAAAAAAAGAGAGAAAGAATTAAAAAGGAAAAAGCAGTGGGTATGTTGGCGCACGCCTTTAATCCCAGCACTCAGGAGGCAGAAGGCCAGCCTGGTCTACACAGAGAGTTCCAGGCCAGCTGGGGAGCTACAGGGAAATCCTGTCTCAAAAAGATACAGGGAGACCCTGTCTCGAAAAGACCAAAAAATAATAATAATAATAATAATAATAATAAGAAGAAGAAGAAGAAGAAGAAAGAGGAGGAAGAAGAAAGCAAACACGGATTTCTAGACATGGTAATAACATGTTTATAATTCTATCACTTAGGATCCTGAGGCAGGAGGATTGTTAGTTTGGGGCCATTTTGGGTATGGAATGATTCTGTCTCAAAATATAAATAAATAAATAAATAAATAAATAAATAAATAAGCTATATGAAACAGCTCAGTAAACAAAGGCTGAGCTTCCAAGCCCTGGGACCTGAGTTTAATCCCCAGGATTCACATGAATCAACCCCAGTGGGGTTTCCTTTACCTTCTACACCAGTGCCATGGAATATGTGCTCCCCAGATACATAAATACATGTAGTGAAAAAAAAGTAAACAGGCGGGGCATGGTGGTGCACGCCTTTAATCCTAGCACTTGGGAGGCAGAGGCAGGTGGATCTTTGTGAGTTCAAGGCCAGCCTGGTCTACAGAGCAAATTCCAGGACAGCTGGGGCTACAGGGAGACCCTGTCTCAAAAAGGCAAAAANGACCTCTCGCTCTAAAAAAAAAAAAAAGAAAAAACATATATAGCCGGGTGTGGTGGCCCTTGTACTCCGGAGGCAGAAGCAGGCAGGATCCTTGTGAGTTCGAGGCCAAAGATCTACAGAGCAAGCTCCAGGCCCAGCTGGGACTCATAGGGAGAACTCTGCCTCACAACACTACAAAAAACCACATCATTATATATATATATATATATATATTATTTATATAATATTATTTGGGGCCTGGAGCAGATTCGGCTCAGTGGTTAAGAGCAACGACGGCTCTTGCAGAGGACCTGGGTTTGATTCCCAGAACTCACCTGGCGGCCTAAAAAAATAAATAAAATTAAACAATCTCTTTTTTTTTTGTCTTTTTCAAGATAGGGTCTCCTGGAAATCCACTCTTGACCTGGAAACTACTCTGGCCTGGTCTACATCGAGTGCTAGGATTAAACAGGGCATGTGCACCACTCCTTTAATAGGTCCTTTTTTTAACTATTTTTAAAAATTTTTATTTATTTATTTTCTTTGTGTCTGGAATGTATTGTCTGCATGTAGTTTGTGCACCCGTGTCGTGCAATGCCCGATGGTCAAAGAGGGTGGTCTGCTTCCCCTGGTACTGGAGTTTCTCCTGGAATGGGAGTTACCGACGGTTCTCAGCTGCCATGGGGTGCTGGGATTGCACCTGGGGTCCTCTGCAAGAGCAGTCGCGCACTCTTAAAACCACTAGGCTATTCTCTCCAGCCCCCAATATATCTCTTTTTAAAAAGATCTTTATGTACATGAAAACTCTGTCTCCTCTGTCTCACCCCACTGTGACTGTGGTGTGTGTGTGTTGTGTGTGTGTGTCATGTGTGTGCCTGCCACTGTACGTGGTGGCCCCTTGGAGGCCAGAAGGAGGATGTCTGATGTGCTAGAGCTGGAGTTCCGTCAGTTGTGAGCTGCCTATGTGGGTGCTGGAAACTGAATTTGGGTCCTCCAGAAGAGGCAGTGATATGATTTCTAAACTACTGAAAGCTATCTCTCCAGCCCAAAGACAAACAAATCTGAAACAAGAAAAAAGAAGCAAAGCCTCAGAGGGGACTACAAAAGGAAGTAATCCAGAGCTTTCTTCCTCAGCCCAACTTACATAGAAGATAATATTCATGAGCTTTATTTTTTTTTTTTTTTTCTCTCTTCTCTCTCTTTTTTTTTTTTTTTGGTCTTTCGAGACCGGGTCTCCCTGTAGCCCCAGCGTCTGGAACTCCACTCTGTAGACCGGCTGGCCTTGAACTCAAAAAGATCCGCCTGCTCTGCCTCCAAAGTGCTTGGATTAACGGAGTGTGCCACCACGCCCGGCTAATTGAGCTATTTTTAAAGGAGAAGCTGTTTATTGTCTCTAATAATCAGAAGAACTGGCAGTTCATCTTAAGAAGGTAAGATATCCTCCACCAAGTGAATAAAACCATTTTTTTTTTTTGGTGTTTTGAGGACAGGGTCTTCCTGTAGCCCCAGCGTCCTGTGAAACTCACTCTTTAGACCAGGCACTGGCCTTGAAACTCACAAAGATCAGGCTTGGCTTGAGCTCAACAAAAAGATCCGCTGCTCTGCATCCCGGTGCTAGGATTTAAAGGCATGCGCCACCACGCCCGCCAAATTACAACCAATTTTAAAGTAATGCCAACATACATGAGGAAAAGGCTTGGAAGACTGGCAGTCTTGTCCAAGCGGCTCTCTCTGGAGAGGATACTTTTTTTTTCTGGGGCTCCCTTTTTTTTTCTTTTTTGGCTGACTTATTTGCCATGCACATGTTCCTCCCAGCCAGGTGTGATGACCGGCTCCTGTAATCTCTGCTCTAGGGAGTAGAGACAGGATTTGGTAGGTGGAGGCAGGACGATCAGGAGTTCAAGGCACCCACAGCACTGTGTCAAGTTTGAAGTCAGCCTGGGGACTACATGAGACCCTGTGTCAACGGCATTCATAAAATAAGGCACCCTTCCTCTTTGATCTGACAACCTGATTTCTGGGACTCCAACCTTTAGACATAAGGTGAAATTTGACATGGGGATCATATGACAATAATGGTGTCACGTTATTTGTGATGTTGGACAAAAACTCAAAAAACAAAGGGAAATGTACTACGAAAAGGAACGGTACGATTAAGTAACACGTAATGTCTCCTTAAGAACTTATCTTGGGGGTTGCTGGAGGAGATGACCTAGCGGTTAAGAGCCTGACTGCTCTTACACATGACCCGGGTTTTTGATCCCCCAGCACCCAAAAATGGTGGCTAAGAACCATTCTTAAAAACTCATTCTCCAGGAGAACTCCAGTTCCCGGGAATCAGACGCCCTCTTCATACCTCTTTGGGCACTGCACAAACATGGTTGATCATACAAACCTACATGGCCTATACAGTACCTTCCTAAACATAAAAGAAAAACAAAAACTTATCTTGGGTGGCTGGAGAGATGGCTCAGCGTTTAAGCGCACCGACTGCTCTTGCAGCGGACCCGGGTTCACCTCTAGCACCCCCCCCCCCACCTGGCGGCTAAAGAAAAACGGCTTCAAACTCCAAGTGCCAGGAATCCAACGCCTTCTTCTGGACCTCACAGCATCGCATGACACGGGTGTACCAAAACATCCATGCACAGCGTACACTTGTAAATTAAAAAATAACTTAAATAAAACTTATCCCCTGGGGCTGGAGCAGTTCATTAGGTAAAGAGCTTGCAGAAAACAGGACGCTCTGGATTCTACCCCTAGCACCACGGAAAACCAGCTGTGGCGGCTCACGCCTGTCGTTCCTGCACTAGGAAGTGGGGACAGAAGGATCAGAAGTTCAAGGGCATCTTTGGGTACATAGCAAGGGGAAAAGAAGAAAACCTCAAGGATGTTAACTCTGTTTAAGCCCTCAATAAAAATTCTATTTGGTCTATAATTCAGAGAGTGGTTCCCCTCTCTTTTCAATACTATGGGAAAAGTGAGGTGGAGAAGCACTGAGTGAGACACTTGAGGTTGTCCTCTGTCCTTCACACACACACACACCTGAGACACATACACACATATCCCACACACACACAAAAAAAAAAAAAATTTTGTTTTGGTCTTTTTGAGAGAGGGTCTCCCTTGTAGCCCCAGTAGCCTGGAACTCACTTGTAGAAACAGGCTGGCCTTGAACTACAAAGATCGCCTGCCTCTGCCTCCCAAGTTGCTAGGATCAAAGGTGTCGAGTCACATCCGCCCGGCATAAATTTTCTTTTTTTTATTAAATTTATTTATTTATTGATTTATTATTTATTTATTTGTATGAGTGTTACAGTCTCATGTGGTTAGTGCATCGTGTCAGGCAAGCCGCAGAGGTCAGAAGAGGGAGTCGGATTTCCCCTGGAAACTGGAGTGTTAAAGACGGTTCTTTCTAGCCTCCATGTTGGTGCTGGGAGTCAAACTCGGGTCCTATGGAAGAGCAGCAAGTTGATGCTTAACGCGGAGCCATTCTCTCCAGCCCCATAAGTTAAAGAATTTAAACTTTAATCTTTTTTAAAGATTTAATATTTATTTATTATTCATTCATTTATTTATTTTGGTCTTTTTGACACCGGTGTGCCACCACACCCGACCCATTTTCATTTTATCTGTGTGTTTTCCTGCATATATATAAGTGTATCATGTGCGTGGAGTGCCTGCAGAGCCCCGTAAGAGGGTATCACTCCCCTAGAACAAGGCGTTAAGAGAGGTTGTGAGCCACTCATGTGGGGTAAGAACAAAGCCTGGGTCTCTTGCAAGGCAGCCAGGTCTCTAACCTCTGAGCCATCACCCCAACCCCACAATTTACTTTTTTTTTTTTTGTCTTTTTTGCGATAGGGTTCTCCCTGTAGCCCCAGTGGCCTTGAACTTACTCGTAGACAGCTGGCCTTGAACTCACAAAGATCCACCTGCCTCTGCCCCCGCAGTTGCTAGGATTAAAGGTGTGCACCACCCCACCAGCTTTTTTTTTTTTTATCTTTTTGAAGACAGGGTCTCCTTAGCTCTGGCCTCTGTACTTGAACTCACTCTGTAGACCAGGGCCAGGCCTTCGGCAAACTCACAGAGATCCACCTGCTCCTGCCCCAAGTGCTGGATTAAACGACGTGCGCCCCCACGCCCGGCATTTATTTATTTATGGTATGCGTATTTCAATGTACTGTTTCCATGCAAGTTTGTGCACCGTGTAGTGCAATGCTGCAAGTTCAGAAGAGGTTGTTGGATTCCTGGAACTGGAGTTCTTCTGAATTGGAGTTTCAGACTGTCTCGGCCGCAATGTGGGTGCTGGGGATCAAACCTGGGCCTCTGTAAGAGCGGTCAGCAGGTGATCTAAACCGCTAGGCCATTCTCTCCAGCCCCCCCTTTTTTTTTTAAAATTTTTAAAAATAATTTATTATTTTAGTTTTTGTGTATTGAGTGTTATTGCCTGCCTGTATGTAAGTGCATCATGTCTGCATGCCTCAGAGGTCAGAGGCGGGCATTGGCTTCCCGTAGAATTGGAGTTACAGCCAGTTAAGCTGCCATGGGATGCTGGGAATCAAATCCAGATCCTCTGCAAGAATAGCCAGTTCTCTTAACCACTGAGCCATCTCTCCAGAATACATATTTACATTTTTAATTTATCTAAGAGATACAATGCTACTGGTCCCCAGACCATAGCCTGAAGACCACTACCTTAGTGTCTCACCTCTAAAGTGTCTCTCTGTGGGCTGAAGATGTAGCTAAGTTTGTCGCGTGATTTGGCTGGAGGCCAGAAAAACTACCTTAAACTAGTTGTGGTGGTGCCCACCTACAATCCCAGCACTTGGGAGGTATGAGACTAGAAGGATGAGTCAAACTCACCCCCCAAAAGTCATCCTTGGCTCATAGTAAGTTTGAGGAATCTTAGCCTCATATAAGTCTTTTCTCTACTCATAACCCATCATTTTCTCTGTGCCACACATATACATTCCTCACCCCTCAAAGGACAGGTATTTGTTTTCCCAGGAGCATTCTTGTATCTAAATTGTTGGTGTGTCTTAATTACTGATCTTCTGAATAAGATTATCATAATTGTTCATTTATTCCCTTAATTATCAAAATTATTAGTATTGTTTCTAATTCCAGAAGTGGAGCTGTTGCATCAGAATACTCATGTGAGCTAGGCGTGGTGGCACCTGCCTGTGATCCAAGCCCTTGAAGGGCTATGGTGGGAGCATTGCTGTCAGTCTGAGGCCAGGATGGACTACATAGTGCGTTCTAGCCCGCCTGGGTTATAGAGGACGAGCCCTTGCTGAGACCGTGGAGGAGAATATGACTACTTTTGTTTGTAGAAGTAATGCTTTACTAGAACTGTAGCCACATATGTCATCTCATTAATCTCAAAAGCATTAATTAATTAGTACATTACTGTTAATCAGGCCTCTATTCTTGATATGATAACTTTGTGTCAAGGTATGTTGGGGATCTGCAGATGGACGGACATGCTGTTCTTTCCATTTAGGATGAGGAAACTGAGCCCATGAGCCACTTGTCTGAGAGGATGCCCAGGCCTCTCCTGGGACCCCTGCCCTTAATTCACTCTTTGAACCTTCTCTGATGGGCAGAGTATTAGTGGTGCATGCCTATAATCTCCTAGCACTTGAGAGGTAAATCAGCGGAGAATTATGGAGTCCAAGTCCAGCTAGGCTTCATTAGTGATAATCCAGGCCCACTTAGAGTACATACATATCCATAGGGAGACCCTTCCTTTCAAAAAAGAAAAAAAGTTTCTATTTGTGGCTTCCAGCAGCTTTGTGCTGCATAGTTTCATGTGGAAGGGGATGTTTCCATGGTTGATAGGTGTGTGTTCCTTTTCCATTTGTTGTGATAAAACATAATGACCAAAGCAATTTATAGGAAAGGAAGGTATTGGGGCTGACAGGTCTACTGGAGGGTCAGAGACCATCAAGGTGACTAGGCATGGCAGCAAGCAGCAGGCCTTGCAACAGGAGCAGGAAGTGGAGAGCTCAGATGTCCAACCACAAACACAAGCAGCAAGAGAAGTGGAAGTTGGGGGCTATAAACTCTCAAGCCTACCCCAGTGACACCTCCTAAAAGCTCCAGAGCCTCCCCACAACAGCGCCACCAACTGGCATCACGTCTCCAAATACATCGAGCCTACAAGCCTATGGGACACTTCTCACTCAGGATCTATCTAAGGTGAAATTTCGTTTTCCACCACTTTTCTTTTCTATTTTTCTTTTTTTTTTAAATTAAAAAAAAAATTATTTATTTCTTCTTTCCGTGTTTGAGTGTACTGTCTTCATGTAGGTTGGTGCACCTGTTTCATACAAATGCCTCGGCGATCAGAAGAGGGTGTCAAATTCCCCTGGAACTGGAGTCTTAAAGATGGTTCTCAGCTGGCCATGTGGTTGCTGGGCATTGAAACCGGGTCCTCTGGCAAGAGCAGTTGGTGCCCTCAATACTAGGCCATCTCTCCTTTCTTTTTTTTTAAGATTTTTTCTTAAAAAAATTTTTTTTATTTTCCTTCCTATTTTCATTCATGCTGATGAGTGTTATGTCTGCATATGTTTACGTGTACACATGTCAAACCATGTGCCTCAGGAGGAAATGAAGCGGGTGTTGGATCCCTGGAAATGGTGTTTACAGACAATTGTTAGCTGCCATGTGGGTAATGGGGATTTTGAACCCAGGTCTTCTTAAAGAAACAACTGTGCTCTTAACCACTGAGCCATCTCTCCAGACCCCTGCTTTTTTCTTTTATACTTATTTAGAGGTTGAGTGTTTTGCCAGCATTTATATAAGCGCAGTACAAATCCCACAGAGGCCAGAAGCGGGTGTCAGATCTCCTGGATGGTTGTTAGCTGTCTGTCCGGGTGCTAAGAATCCAAACCCAGGTCCTCTCTGGAAGAGCAGACAAGTGATCTTAACCGCTGAGCATCTCTCCACGACCTAATCTTTTGTTTTTCTTTTTTTCTTTTAGCCTTCCCATTATGATACTGCAAATAATCAAAGAGGAAAGTCTGACATACAGCTCGGGAAACAAAGCCTGTCCAAACACCTCCAGGAATGGAAACTAACACTTTCTTCATTGAGTTCTGAGTTCCTGTTTTTTTTTTTGTCTTTTTGAGAACCTCTCTTCCTGTAGCTTGGTGTCCCGGAACTCCATCTGTAGCACAGGCTGGCCCTTGAACCCACAGAGATCCGCATGCTCTGCCCTCCCACGTGCTAGGATTAAAGGTGTACACCACACACCCGCTATTTATTTATTTTTTGAGAACGGGTCTCTCATCAGCCCCCCAGTTGGCCGGAAGCTCCACTCTGTAGAGCAGGCTGCTTGAACTCATAGGAGATCCGCTTGCCTCCTGCCTCCGGAGTAGTGCTGGGATTAAACCACGTCTGGTTTAAAGACGCCCACATGGCGGACTGAGAACCGTCTGAAGCTCCATCAGGAGACTCCAGTTCAGGGGCGTCCGGGTGACCCTCCTTCCTGCAACTCTCCGTGGCGTTGCACGACAACGGGTGCACAGCCTTGCATTCAGACCAAGTATATTCATTACACATATCAAAAAAATAAATAAATATTATACAAAAAACAATAAAAAAAATAAATAAAAAATAAAAATTTTAAAGACTGTTTCTTAGTCACAATGTGGGTGCTGGGAATCAAACCCGGGTCCTCTTGCAAGAGCAGTTGGCACTCCCCTTAACGGCTGAACCATCTCTCTAGCCCGATTTCCTGCTTTTAAGAAATGAGGCATGGGCCTGGAGAGATGCCCTACCGGTTTATTTAAGGACGCCCTCTTCTGACCTCCCCGGCGGCATTACACGACACGGGTGCACAAAACCTACATGCCAGACAGTATATTCATACACAATAAAAACAAATAGGTCTCAGAGATGGCCTAGTCGGTTAAGAGCGCCGACCGCTCCTTGCAGAGGACCGTGGCTCGATCCTCCAGACCCACATGGCGGCGACGAGCTGTCCGCAACTCCAATTCCAGGAGAACTCCATTCCAAGGGGAATCCGACACCCTCTTCTGAACTCCCGCGGCATTGCATGACACAGGGGCCCAAAACTTGCAAGCAGACAAGTACATTCATACACATACAGAAAAATAAATAAAATTAATAAAAAATCCATAACTAATTTTTAAAAACGAGGCAGGAGCTGGGTAGCCTAGTAGTACTGCACAAGCTTAGCATGTGCAAGGCTCTGGGTTCAGAAAAAAATAAATAAATAGTGCCAGAGGTTGGGGGTGTGGAGAAGATGGCTGTGGTAAAACACACTGCCGTTCTTCGTACGTGTCCGGGTGTGGTAATTCCCAAAGGACTGGGAGTCCATTTGAAATTGCAGAGGCACCAAGCTCGGTTGCACCCCGACTCTTGCTCTTTTTTTTTTTTTTTTTTGTTTTTCGAGACAGGGTTTCATGTCGTCCCAGCTGTCCTGGAACTCACTCTGCTAAGACCAGGCTGGCCTTGATACTCACAACTATCCGTCTGCTCTGCCTCCCAAGTGCTAGGATTAAAGGTGTGCGCCAGACATACATTCATACACATAAAAATAAATAAATAGGGCTGGGGAGGATGGCCTCGCGTTGGGCGGCCCGACTGCTCTTGCAGATGGACCGGGGTTCGATCCCCGGCACCACATGGCGGCTACGAACCGTCTGACACTCCACTTCCAGGAAGAACTCCAGTTCCAGGGGAATCCGAGAACCCTCTTCTGAACTCCGCACGCATTGCACGACTCGGGGGCCCAGACCGGCATGCAGAAAGGGACGTTGTCCGACACCATAATAAAAAAAAAAAAGAAATAAAGAAAAAAATTTTTTTTTTTTTTTAAAAAAAAAAACCATTTTAAAGGCGTGGCCACCAACGCCCGGCTGAAGCCGGGTCTTTCGGCGGGTTGGGTTACCGGGCATCGCAGCATTGTACTCAGGAATCTTCCGCCCTTCGGAAGCCAGAACGTCTGGCTTCTGATGCCCTACCCCCACCGTCACTGAATCCCATTCCCACCTCTCCCTTAAATTCCCAGGCCAGCTCCGTTCAGTGCCGGTTCTATTTAGCCAGGTAGCCCGGCTACCCTGAAGTAAACTCTAACCAGGAGTGCCTAAACCTTGTGGTCTCTTATTTTGTCTGGGGGAGCATGCAATAAACTAACCGAGGACTGAGTTTGGGACCCACCACCCATTGCAGGGGACTCGTTTACCAAACATCCATCCACGCTCCAGGGGATCCAATGCCTTTTCTGGCTTCTTCAGGCATATTTACACACACATACAAAACATGACACATACATTTGAAAATAAAAGCTTTATATGGGGAGGGCATGTGAATGTGGTCAAAATGTTCCCCTTTTACTTTCACCAGTACGACTTGTTAATAAAAACTTATAATATTAAACACAGCCAAATCTGTGTGTGCACCTCTCTACAGGATCACTCTTGCCTGTGCAGATGACTTCTCTATATCGTGATCAACTCTTGTGTGGGCATCTCTCTACAGTGATCACTCTTGTGCTTCCCTCAGAACAGAACACAATACCCAGTGGACCTTGGCAGGTCCCAGAGAAGCTCACTCCACTCTCAGAAACATAGTCAGAGGTTCACATCCATGGGTTCTGCACCCCTGAATGTATTAACTAAAGTTAAAAATATTGGAAAAGTAAATGTTTGTGTCTAACATACGCATAGTTGGCACACCCAATAAGTCCAGCTACTCTGGAGCACTGAAGACAGGATTTTTGAGTTCAAGGCACGCCTGGTGCTATATATTGTAATGTTTACATATTTTTCCCTGTCCGTTGTGCATAAACAATCCAGTGTAACAACTATTTACATAGCATTTCATATTTGATTGTCTATAAGTTTTTAAAAATTTTTTTTCTATTTAGTTTTTTTAACAAAAGTATCTATTGATTTATTTATTTATTTATTTATATTATTTTATTTATTTTGTGTATGAATGTACTGTCTGACACTAGGCTGTGGTGCACACTGTCTGTGCTAATGCTGCAGAGTCCAGAGAGGGTGTCGGGATTCCCCTTGGAACTGGAAATGTTCTCAGTGCCATGTGGGTTGCTGGGAATGAAACCCTGGTGCCGCTGCAAAGCAGTCAGTGCCCTTACCGCTAGCCAATCTCTCCCTTACCTTTTATTTTATTTTTTGAATACTAATTTTGTTTTTTTTTTTTTTTTGGGAGTTCAGTAGGTTTTTCCTATAGCCCAGCTGGCCTGGAACTTGTTTTCTGACATTTTATCTGCTATTATATGTACAGGGTTTTCGATCCCCAGCACCCACAGTGGGGCGCTGAGAACCGGCTGAAACTCCATTCCAGGAGAACTCAGTTCCAGGGGGACAACCCGACCACCCTTCTTGACCTCCGCGGCATGCACGACACTCGGGGTGTCACAAACATCAGGCCACATACCTATGATACACATAAAGAACTAAAAATCAATGTGGGATGGTGGGCCGCACGCCTTTAATAGCCCCCCCCCCCATTGCGGCGGCAGAAACAAGCGGATCTCCATGTGAGTTCGTAGGCCAGCCTGGTCTGACAGAGTGAGGTTCCAGGAACAGCCCAGAGCTTACATGGAGCCCGTCTCAAAAAAAAAAACAAAAAAAAAAGAATAAATGTCAAACAGGACAGCTGTGCGCTTACAGGGAGAACCCTGTGTCCGTAAAAAAAACCAAAAAAAAAAAAAAAAAAAAAAAAATTTAATGTCAGTAGGACATTGCGTGGTGCCACACTTTTAATCCCACGCACTGAGGAGGCAAGGGCTAAGCACATCCTTTTTGGGGAAGTTTCAAGGCCTGCCTGCGTTCTACATGTGATGTTCCAGGACAGCCAGCGCTCAAAGGGAGACCCTTGTCTAACCATCAAAAAAAAGAGAAGAAAACAAAACAGGATCCCCCCAAACCTAATACACAAATAAAAAAAAAACAAGATGCCTCAATTCTGACATAGACTTTGCCATCTGAGGATTAGGATGTTTGTGGGACTCCTGGAAACAGTGCACCCTGAATACTGAGGAGCAATTTACTATTCCAACTTAAGGACTTTGATAGGATCCCAGAGCAGAGAAGAGGTCCGCAGCAGCTCCAGGCTGCAATGCAGGCAGCTCTACCAGACCTGGACACCCAGTCCTCAATGGTTATGGATGATAATCTGAAACATCCCACAAGCTACCCATTTTCTTGGTGTGTACGGTTGTGCCCACCTAATCACGGAACTCAGGAGGCCAAACTGATGGAAGAAGTTCCAGAAGAAACAGTTATCCCTGGGATACCATTCCTGCAACCCTGAGAAGTGTTGCTACACATCCTGCAATCATGCCTCACCGGAGAAGACCAGAACCAGGCTCGTCCTCACTGGAGATGCTCACTGACTACCAGTCACAGGTCCCAGTTTCCCTCGAGATGCTTGTACTAGGTCCGATACCAGCCACAGACTCACCTACGCCCATTCCCCAATCTCCTTGCCCCTACTTCCTTGAAAACTCACTTCCTGTGATTGGGTTATAAAACTGCTTAGTTTGTGGTACATTACATCGCTGTTCCTCCTATACATCCCGACAACAGGCAGGCCAGCTGCCATTACTGAAATAAAAACCAACTCGTCTTCTCATTGGAGTCCCTGGACTCTCCTCTTCTTCGTCCAAGCTTCTCCCTCAAAATGAACCTGACAATTCTCCAGAGGATGCACTATTTGAGAAGGCGGTAAAGAACCCTGAGTAGTTGGGCCATAGCTGGTGGAAGGCATTTCCATAGGGCCAGGCCTTGCCTTCGAAGGTTTCTGGCCTGGTTCTTTGTTTTTTGGCCCATCTTGATGTGAATATCCTTAAGGCTCTCACCACGAGGCCTGAGCTGTTCCTCATTCCCTTCCCAGCTGTGACAGACTGAAACCCTCTACAATGGTGACCCAAGAGAAATCTTTCCTCCTTTAGAGTCGTTTCCTGTCAGGTAGTGCATCATAGCAGGGTTCTTAGTGTATGAAACCCACCATCCAGGGACCACTGAGCTCTGAGCTCTGAGCAAGCCATTCTGTCTGCGGCATAAATTTGCATTTGAGGAAATTTGTCCCAGGAGTAGATTCCCTCAGAGAATAGAATAGCTGGAAAAAAACCATTTGTAACATACTCATGTGCATACATGTGTGCGTGGCAAACACACACACACACAGTGCATACACAATAAATAAAATGTACTTTAGTAAGCATGGTGGCACAAGCCTGTGAATCCCAGCATGAGAGGTAGAGGCAGAGGAATCTCTGGTCTATATGGCCAATCTTGGCTCTACCAAACTACCATTAAGGTCCAGCCAGAGCTATGACCGTTCAAATAAGTAAGTAAATAATAAAAAAAAAAAAGATGAGAGAAAGAATTAAAAAGGAAAATAAGCAGTGGGTATGGTTATGTTGCGCCACCCTTTGGTAACCACACTAGGATGGGCGAGGCCAGCCTGTCACCACGAGAGCTCTCAGGCCAGCTGGGGAGCTACACAAGGGAACTATTACCTTGTCTCAAAAAAGATACAAGGTGAGGACCCTGTTCTCGAAAAGTACCAAAAAATAATAATAACTAAATAATACTAATAATAAGAAGAAGAAGAAGAAGAGAAGAGGAAGAAGACGAAGAAGAAAGAAAGCAAACACGGATTTCTAGACATGGTAATAACATGTTTATAATTCTATCACTTGGATCCTGAGGCAGGAGGATTGTTAGATGCTCCATAGCGAGCTCATTTCTGGAGAAGATCCAAATATAAATAATAAATAAATAAATAAATACAATATAAATAAGCTATATGAAACAGCTCAGTAAACAAAGGCTGAGCTTCCAAAGCCCTGGGACCTGAGTTTATCCCCAGGATTAATGAATCAACACCCCAGTGGGGGTTTCCTTTCTTCTCACCAGTGGCCATGAACTATGTGGCTCCACAGATACATAAATACATGTAGATACCCACAAAAAAAAAGTAAAAGACGGGGCATGGTGGCGCAGCCTTTACTCCTAGCCACGTTGGGAGCAGAGGCAGGTGGATCTTTGTGCGTTCAGGCCCAGCCTCGGGTTCTCCAGAGAATCCGGACAGTGGGGCTACAGGGAGACCCCTTTGTCTCAAAAAGGGCAATAAAAAAAAAACAAAAAAAAAAAAAAAAAAAAAAAAGTAAACAAACAAGAACAAAGGAGAAATCTAATAAGATCAGGGACTAGGAGGTCTGGAAAAAAGGGTGTATGTGGATCTATGAAAGGTAGTAGTGCTCTAGTTTGGGTGTGCCCTGGAATTCAGGCGTTGGAGGCTTGGTCTGTTTGGCCTGATGGGAGGTGAATGGGCTGTGAGAGTGGAATCTTAAGTTCTGATCAATGCTATTGTCTGGGATGGGCTGGTTATCTCCAGAGTAGGTTGATATAAAAATGTCCAGCTCCCACCCTGCCCTCTTCCTGGCTCTTTCCTTTATTACCTTCTGCCATGCTGTGAGGCAGCACCAAACCCTCTGTCTTCCCAGCCTCCATCACTGTCAGCTAAATGAACTCCTTTTCTTTACAAATTACCTAGTCTGTGGTATTCTGTTATGAGCAAAAGAAAATGGACTACGAGGGGCTGGAGAGATGGCCTAGCAGTTAAGAGCGTCAACCGCTCTTACAGAGGACCCGGGTTCGATCCCCAGCACCCACATGGCGGCCGAGAACCGTCTGAAACTCCAATTCCAGGAGAACTCCAGTTCCAGGGGAATCCGACACCCTCTTCTGACCTCCACGGCATTGCGCGACACGGGTGTACAAACTTGCATGCAGACAGTACATTCATACACATATAGAAATAAATAAAATTAATAAAAAAAAAGAAAAAAAAAAGAAAATGGACTACGAGTATGAAAATATTGGTTTCCTGTGTCAGTGTCCACCAAACAGTATATATCCTAGGTTGGTACCACAAGCAAGTTGACTTAGTGACCTAACCTGTGCCCTGGACTGGCCTCTGGCATTGGCCATGTGCATTTTCCTAGGCTCATGAACAGAGGAGCCACATGACAAGGTTAGAGGTTCTGTGTTCACTAGTTGTAGTCTAGCTTTGGCCACCAGGAATGTCCCATTTTTCAGTGACAAACCTCAAGAGGGAGCCTTCAATGTGGACTCCATTCTTCAAGGAGGTCATATCCACTTGGTAGCAAAATAATCACATGGAATCTTCTTGACCCAAAAGGGGAAGTGAGTCATCTTGACAGGGATGGACACATATTTGGTGTGTGGGCTTACCTTTTGGGGCTGCAGAGACTCAGCCAGTTTTAAGATTTGACCTCAGATAACATCACATCAAAACCCCAGGCAGTGCAGGCAGTCAAATGGTTTGCAAATGACTGCAGGGCCACTAAACTCCTCCCCAAAGCTGCTGGCCTAGAGGACATTGGTACTGTCACCTACATCCAAGCTGACCATGGGCCCTCAGGGGGAAAAACAAGTTTTGAGCACCTTCTCCCAGCACCAGTCTGGAAGCCGGCTCCCTTCTCCCTCACAGATGCATACACAGTGGATGTCGGAGTTCTTCATTCTCGGCTGGGTCTCCCTATAGCCCCAGCCGGCCTGGAACTCACTCTGTAGACCAGGCTGGCCTGGAACTCACAGAGGTCCGCCTCCCAAGTGCTAGGATTAAAGGCTTGCACCACCATGCCCAGCTTAAAGAGAAGGTTCTTAGCTGCCACATGGGTGCTGAGAATCAAAACCAGGTCCTCTGCAAGAGCAGTTGGCACTCTTAACTGCTGAACTATCTCTTCAGGCCGGGCCGTGTCTTTTCTTTCTTCTCACTTGTAACCAACTCTGCTGCAAAGCTGTCGGCTGCTCCCTGGAGTTCCTCTGCTGCAGGCCTGCTTCCCTGGACATTCTGCTGCCTCCGGACTCTTTGGTCAGCACCTAGAAGAGCTCTAGGCCTGCTCAGCCAAACCTGAGGATCCTTCCCTGTCTCTGTAGATATTCTTCGGGTCTCCAGGGCTGTGGTGGGGATCATGGCAGGAAGGAGGTCCAGGTTCCGTTTCTGCTCTGCTCGGAAATATTTAGCTCTTTTCAGCCCAGAAATCCCTTGACGCCTCTATTCTCTGCAACAACTCTACTCTGGGCACCCGACTTTTTCACATCTCCCTGAATGTGGCTTTTCCTTGAGGCTATAGTGATATGTTGAAGGGGTGTGTATACTCAGGCCACCCGGAGTGGTCATACGCCTCTGGCTCCCTGACTTATGTTCTGCTAAGACTCTGTTCCAGCTAGATGTGGTGGCATAGGCTATAACTCTAGCACTCAGGAAGTTGAGGAAAGAGGATAGACAGTTCAAGGCCATCTTTTAATTTTTATTTTATTTTATTTATTTTTGTATGTGTATGAATGTATTGTCTGCATGTAGGTTTGTGCACCCATGTCGCGCAATGCTGCAGAGGTCAGAAGAAGGTGTCAGATTCCCCTGGAATTGGAGTTAAAGACGGTTCTCAGCCGCCATGTGGGTGCTGGGGATGGAACCCTTGTCATTTTCAAGAGCAGTTGGCGCTCCTAACCACTAGGCCATCTCTCCAGCCCAGGCCATCTTGATAAAGAAAAAGTGTGAGGGGAGACATCATGATGACTCAGCAGGCAAAAATGTTTGCCATGTGAATCTCTGTGAATTCAAGGCCAGCCTGGTCTACACAGTGGGTTCCAGGACAGCTGGAGCTACAGGGAGACCCTGTCTCAAAGAGACCAAAAAAAAGTTTGTCATGCAAGCCTCATAACCTGAGTTGAACCTACAGAGCCCAGGATGACGGAAGGAGAGAACTGACTCTACTGACTTCCACATAAGTGCTGAAGTACCTGAGCACTCAGGTGTGTGTGCACATGCACACACGGATCATACAGGAGCTATTCTCAGATGGAGTTAAGTCACTTTGCGAAGCAGGATACCATTTTCTTTACATAAGGCAGACGTGTAGTGGACATGGTGGTTTGTTGCCTGGATCTCTTAATGAGGACAGCTGGGGCTACAGGGAGACCCTGTCTCCTGTATTCACCCTCCATGTTCCAAGAGTTGTGTGTTCTGAAGTAGTTACAACTTCTTTTGAGGGGTGCCGTAACCAATGAATGATTGGCCAACATAGAAATACAAAGGCATAGTACCATGAGATGGTCAATTGTGATTATTAGCTTAATTGAATTAGAAAATACCCAGAGCATTTGGGGCTGGAGAGATGGCTCAGCAGTTAAGAGTGTCTACTGCTCTTCCAGAGGACCTGGGTTCAATTCCCAGAACCCACATGGCAGCTAAGAACCATCTTTAACTCCAGTTCCAGGGGAATCTGATGCCCTCTTCTGACCTCCGTGGCATTGCACGACACAGGTGCATCAACCTACATGCAGACAGTATACTCATGCACATAAAAAATAATAAATAAATAAATAAATAAATAAATAAATAAATAAAAAGAAAATACCCAGAGCATTGGAGAGGCAGAATTTTAGTTGCATCTGTGAGAGTCTTTAAGGGAGGATAAAGTTGAGAGAGGAAGATGTTCCCTCAATATGAGCAGCATTATCCTAAGGGCTGGGTGGGGTTCAGGAGTGAATAAAAGAGTAAAACAGAGACTGCAGGCTGAGCACAGGCATTCTCTTTTCTGTTTCTTGATCCACTGAGATGTGAGCAAGCAGCTGCAGGCTCCCACTGCCATAGAGTGGCCTGCTACCACGCCTTCCCTTCAAACTAACAGCCAAAAGTAAATCCTTGGAACTGCTTTTTGTCAAGTATTTGGTTACAGTGACAAGGATAGTAGCTAAAAGGACTGAAGAGATGGCTCAGGAGTTCAGAGCAGAGCCATCTTGTTGTTCTTACAGAGGTCCCAAGTTCACATCCCAGCATCCACATCAGGGGACTGACAATCACCTGGGACTCTACTTCCAGAGGATCCGGTGCTCTCTTCTGGCCTTCATGGATCCCAAGTGGCATATGCCAGTCAAACCTAGTTTATTCTGACTGGAGAGCTGGCTCTGCAGTTGAGAGTGCTTGCTGCTCTAACAGAGGACCAGAGTTCACTTCTTTGCACATACATAGAGCCTGTAGCTCTAGCTCCAGGAGATCCAACATCTTCTAGTCTCTGTAGGCACCTGCATATACGTGATGCACACACACACACACACACACACACACACACAAGCACACAAGCACATAGACACACAAGCACATACACACAAAAACACATTGTTAAAATCTAATAAATAAAAGAAAAAAGAAAACTAAAATGGATTTCCAGAGGGTCATCTGCCTTGGTGAAGCCTTTAGTCCTCCCGTGACTGGACTTTACACATTGATGTTCCTCCCCTTATCTGCCTTACCTTTGACACTTCCATGCAATTCTTCCAGAGTCCTTCAGCTTGTCCTAAATGCATGTCATGCTTTTTCCTCCAGAACCTGGTCACTATGCAGCTTACCCTGGTACTGCAAAGGTATCCTAGTCCTTCTGATTTTTTTTTTTTTCGGTCTTTTTGAGACAGGTCTCCTTTTAGTCCTAGCTGGCCTGGAGCTTGCTCTATAGACAAGGCTGGCCTCGAACCCCAGAGATCTGCCTGTCTCTGCCTCCCAAGTGCTGGGATTGATTAAAGGAGTGTGCTACCATGCCCAGTGATTTTTTTTTTCTTGAGACAGGGTCTCATGTAGCTCAGGATGGCCTTGAACTCACTATGTAGCTGAAGATGACCATGAATTTTTTATCCTTTTGCCTCCATCTCCCAAGTGGCATGTGCCAATCAAACCTTCTTTGCTGGGAAATGAACATACAGACACACACACACACACAAACACACACATACACACACAAATACATGCACACATACACAAATTAAATATTTCTTTTTTTTTTTACAAATTAAATATTTCTTAAAATTAACAGTAATGCCTTACCATTTGAGCCAGATGATGTCACATGCATTTAATCCTGGCACTTGGGAGGCAGAGTCAATAAGACATCTGTGAGTTTGAGGCCAGCCTAATCTACATAGGGAGTTCCAGGCCAGCCAGGGATACATAGTGAGAGCCTATAAAAAAACTTCTGTCATTTTATTGTTTCTCAAGGCTCTGAGACTGTCTGGTCTGTCAGCTGTGGGAACACCTGGCGGCTTGGGGACCTGGGATATCTAGAGTCAGCTGGGCCAGAGAGGCTGAAGCTCCCCTTTTCCAAGCAGTCTCAGCCTCCCCTGCCATCATCACCAAAGCCTTTCCATGTAGTTGGTGCAGCACAGTGTGAGCAGATGTGGTATGAGGCAGCTCAGGGTTCCCTACATGGTGAAAGCTGACTCTACTAAGCCCTCTTCCTTCTCAGCCCAGAGGTGACCCAGCATCACTTCCACCACCTTCTATTGGCTAAAAACAGCCCAGGCCCCATGTAGGAGGGGTCTACCCAAAAGCATGGACAAGTGGCTCATTGGGGGCCATCTTTGGGAGCTAGTTACCATAGTCTAATTTGTGGTCCCCAAAGCCTCTCATGTACAAAACCGACTTTCCTCTCCCCATCTCCCATGGCCTCCAAAGTCTCAGCCTGGTTCAGCCTCAGGGGTAGGGTTAAAGTCAAGCTTCTCCGTGACTACATTCTATCCAAATGTTGATGAGGACTGTGGTGGTTTGAATGAGTGTCCCCCATAGGCTTTAAGTATTCAGACATTTGTCTGCAGTTGGTGGCACAGTTCTTGGAGGTCTTAGAAGGTGTGGCCATGCTAGAGGAAGTATGTCGCTGGGGGCAGGCTTAGTGAGTTTAACAAGCCTCTCGGTCTCCAGTCGCTCTCTCTGCTTCCTGTGCTCTTTGCGAGATGTGACCCTCGGCTTGCTGCTCCAGCCGCCATGCCTCCCGCCACAATGGACTCTAATTCCCTGGAACCGTCAATCGTAAGCTCAAATAAACTCTTCCTTTTATAAGTTCCTTGGTCATGGTGTTTTATCACAGCAACAGAAAAGTGACTAATCAAGGACCTAGGGTGAGGGCACCCAGAGACAAGTCTCAGCCACCAACATACCTAAGAGGAGTTAACATTCTTGTTTTTTTTTTTTTTTTCTTCCTCTTTCTTTTGGTTGGAACAGACAGGGAAAGGAAGTCCGAAGCCCAGATTCTGATTGAAGCCTCTCTTCAGCTGAGAAGAAAGAATTTGAGCACATTTTTTTTTTTTTTTGAGAAGGGTCCCCTGTAAGCCCCCGCGCCTGAAACCACTCTGTAGACCCAGGCTAGATTAAAGGTGTGTTCCACCATGCCAGTGTTTAAAGACGGGTTCTAGGCTTGAGAGTGGCCTAGCAGTTAAGAGTGCCGACTGCTCTTGCAGAGGCCCATGGTTCCATCCCCAGCACCCACAAGGCCGCTAGGAACCCTCTTTAACTCCAGTTCAGGGGAATCTGGAGCCCTCTTCTGACCTGGCATCTGCATGCATGAACAGGTGCCCAAACCTACATGCAGACGTCATCATACACATAACAAAAAAAATAAAAAATTAAAAAAAAAGAAAAAATTAAAAAAAAAGTTTTTTCTTAGCTGCCATGTGGGTGCTGGGAATTGAACCCGGTCCTTGCAAGAGGATTCGGTGCTCTTAACGCTGAGCCATCTTTCCATCCCAAATTTGAGCACAATTAACAAATATTTGTTGTTGGTGCTGGAGAGATGGCTTAGTAGTCCAGAGTACTGACTGCTCTTGCAGAGGACCCAGGTTCATTCCTAGCACCACACGACAACAATAACGGCTGTCCAAAACTCCAGTTCTGGGGATCTGATGCCCTCTTCTGAATGTATTGCCTCCATGCTCATGCAGGCAATACATTCATACCCATAAAATAATAAAAATAATAGCAGGCATGTTGGACATGCCTTTAATCTAGCACTCAGGAGGCAGAAACGGTGGATCTCTGTGAGTTCAAGGGCCATCCTGGTCTTACATTGTGAGTTCCAGGCCACTCTGGAGCTACAGGGAGATCCTGTCTCAACAAAACAAAAAAAAAAAAAAAAAAAAATGATAAAATTAATTAATAATTATAAATGAAGTATGTGGTACACGCTATCTAATCTCAGCACTTGGGACGGCAGAAGCAGGCAGATTCTCTGAGTTAAGGCCAGCTGGTCTACATAGTGAGTTCCAGGACAGCTAAAAAAAAAAAAAAAAAAAAAAAAAAAACAAACAAAAACAAATAAAATAATAAATAATAAATAATAAAAAAATAATAATTTTTAAAAATTTCATAAGGGGCTGGAGGATGGCTAAGCGGTTGAGAGGGCGACTGTCTTGCAGAGGACCCAGGATCGGTCCCCAGCACCCACATGGTGGCTGAGAACCGTCTGTAACTCCAATTCCAGGAGAACTCCAGTTCCAAGGGAATCCGTGACACCCTCTTCTGACCTCCACGGCTTGCATGACACGTGCACAGACTTGCATATGCAGACAGTACATTCATCACATAAATAAATAAAAATAAAAAGAAAAGTACTTTAAAAAATGCCATAAAAGGTGTTGACATAGAGTTAATATTCCTTAAAGTAGCAATGACCTAGGATTAAGGCTTGAATGTTTGTGACCTTAGGTAGGGCCTCATTCCTATTCCCAGACATGTTTGAGAATTTCAAACAAAACTTAATTGGTTACAATAAGGATAGCCTACCTTCCTGTATCCCAGTGAGCTAGACTTTTAACTTATCCATTGTAATCCTGCAAGGGGTTTCTTTAGAACCCCGGGGATCTTAATTTAGTTTCTCTTTGTTTTCTTATGAGACAAGGCCTCACTATGTAGCTCTACTAGCCTGGAACTCCCTATGTAACCAGGCTGTCCCTAAAACTCACAGAGACCCACCTGCCTCTACCTGCCTCTGCTGGTACTAAAGGCAGGTAGCACTGCTCTTAGCTCTGTGTCCTTGTTAGGGCTGTTTACTTATGTCCCGTGCTGAGGCCTATGCTGGGAACTTGACGTGCATTTTCTCTCTTTACTGGCATCTTTTTTTTTACTGGCACATTTTTAAAAGGCAGTTCACACAAGTGTATTGTTGCCTGCCAACACTGGTTATTTGGAGAGCTACAGCAAATATTTCACAATAACTTCTATTAACTCAAGATGTTTTATTTAGAAGAGAGCACGTCTTCCTGAGGCTTTGGAATGTTCGAGGTTATGAGGATATAGGTGTTCTACAAAAAACAAGTCTGAGAATAAGAGAAAAAAGATAGAGACTGAGAAGGACCAGACCAATCCAGGAAATGATGGTTCGATTTAGCTGAATATAAGTAAAATTCATAGTAGCCATTACTATGTTATTATTGTTTTTTAATATTTTTTATTTTATGCATATGAGTGTATTGCCTGCATGTGTGTAAGTTATCTATGTCTTGCAATGCCCTCAGAGGTCAGAAGAGGGTGATGGGTCCCTGGAACTGGAGTTTATTTTTAAAAAGCCACCTATATGTTCTCTGGGACCTGAACCCAGGTCCTTTGCAAGTCAGCCTCTGGTCTCTGTCCATGGGATGAGTTCATCATCTTCCCTGTTGGTAAGATTCCCAGAGGGGACGTGTGATGACTGCTCTCTTGGAGTATCTATCTTCTATCTGGAAAGGGAAGTTTCTTGTCTAAAGAGGCATAGTTTGGGATGTATTACCCGACCAGTATCCAAATGCCTGAAGCTCCACTTCTGCTGTCCTCTCTTCCTCCCCAGATACCCTCAGCTAGCCTCTCTCTTGGGGCGATGGCCCTCTCCACTCTCCCCTGTGTGAGGGTATGGAGGCTTCTATCTTACACTGGGTTTGGGGTATCCATTTTCGCTCCTGGGATGCTCCCAGGTATGTCATGTACTTAGAAACTTTTTCTTCTGTTCATCTGTGTCCTGTTCACGTGTCCATAGTTGATTTATTTCATGGACTCAGTTTGGGAACCACAGAGGGACAGAAGACATTTCTCTCCCTGCAGGGAATGGGTGCCTTCCCTTTCTTTCTTCCTTCACCCTTTTTCTTTTTCTTTTTTTCTCACCCCCCCCCCTTTTTTTTTTTTTTAAAGATAAAGTTCTTTATGTAAACCAGGCTGGCCTGCAACTCACGACAATGCTCTTGTCTAGCCTCCCAATGGCTAGGATTATAAACAGATGAGGAAGCCTAGCTCAGCCAATTCTTTGTTTCAGAACATGAATAGGCTACTGTGCTAGGGCAGGGGAGGCAGGAATTACTTAGGGCAAGAGCACTGCCTATCAACACTAGCTATGCATTTAAAATCACATGGAGGGTAGGGACTGAGAGTTAGAGTAGGGCACTTGCCTAGCATTAGCATTCACAATATCCTAGGTTCAATCTACAATTTAATGTGCCACACACAAACACACAAAACACACACAAAGAGGCTCGGGGGCAGGGAGCGATGGCCCACAGTGGGTAAACCAGTATAGACTTATAAACAAGGCCTTAGAAAAAAATATAGGGCTCTTAGTCACGAGGTAGTGTGGACCAACCTTTAATCCAGCACTTGGGAGCAGAGGCAGGCGGATCTTCTGTGAGTTCTAAGGCCAGCTGGTCTACAGAGTGTGTTCCAGGACAGCTGGGCTTCAGGGAGCCCTGTCTCGAAAGACCAAATAAAAAAATTTTTAAAAATTAATGGGTGGAGAGATGGCTCAGAGGTTAGAGTCACTGACTGCTCTTTGCAGAGGCACCACGTTTCTATTCCCTAGCACATAGATGGTGGCTAAGAACATTTTCAGTCAGGCGTGTAGTGTATGCCTTTAATCCCAGCATTGGGGAGGCAGAGGCAGGCAGTCTCTGTGAGTTTCAAGGCCAGCCTGTTCTACAGAGCGAGCTCCTGTCTCAAAAACTAACTATACTAACCTAACTAACAACTAACTAAACTAACTAAATAAACTAACTAACTAACTAAATATAAATAAATAAATACATAAAAAATAAAATTTAAAAATAAGGACAGGTCTTTAAGGATAAAAAAAAAATTCTCCTGTTTTGGGTGCGCTGTGAGAGGATCTCAAGCTGATAAAAAGCTAAGCTAATTACCTGAGTATTCAGTCACTTGAACCTGCATGGTAGGAGGTAGAAAACAGATTTCCTGAGGGTTAGCCCTCTGACCTTCCCCATGTTCTGGTGGCACACAGACACACAGTCCAATTAATCAATCAATCAATAAATGTAATAATTAAAAAACAAAATAACAAACTCCCCATTTGACCACTGCTCCTCTCCGTTATGACATGTGGCCTTCGGTAATCGCTATCCCTAAGTCTCAGGGTCCTCCTCTATAAAATGGAGACAATCCTCACCGGACTGGCTAGTGCTACCTCCCCTCAAAGTGCAAGTGACTAGTCAGCCAGTGCTGTCAGGGCTCCTGGGGCTCACACCATGTCCTCTATGGTAACAGCTGCCGGCTGAGCCCCCCACCTGCTGGGCCTGGCCCATGCATTTCCCTGCCTTCCCAGGTCAGAGTGAGGGCAGGTTCTTAGAGTCAAAGATGGCCTCCAATTTCCAGCACTTTCTGCACATCAGCCTCGTGCCTATCCTGTGAGGTTGAAGCTATCGTTAGTCCGTGAGTGAAGGAGAGACACAGTGACGCTCAGAACATGACTCAGAGCCACACAAGAGAGAAGAGGCAGTGGTGGGATTTAAACCTGGGCAGCCTGGCTCCAGAGTGCATGGGTGAAGTGACCACTGTAGCACACTCCTATGCCAGGACAACAGGTGTTCTGTGATAGTAAGAAAAATATATGTGTAAGCTGGGCATGGTGTTGCCCTACCTGTAATTCTTAACGGAGGTTTAGGAAGGGAGATTGTCAAAAGCTTCAAAGGCCAACTGGGCCAACAGAGAGGATGAGACCCTGTTCTCAAAACAAAACAACCCAGGAACAACAAAATACACAAATAAAAACAAAAACAATGTTCTATAAAAACTATACATTGCAGGCCTAGAGAGAACGGGCTGGGCAGGTACCGAGTTCTGGCTGTTCTTGCAGAGGACCTGGGTCTGTTCCACAGCACCCCAACCTATGGTTGGCTAACAAAACCATCTTTAACTCCATTTCAGGGAACCGATGCTATGTCTCTCTGGCCAGGCATTGTATACACATGGTGCATACATGAGACAAAGACACTCATTTACACAAACACATAATCTCTACATTAAAAAAATCATAAAAAACTATATATAGGTATGGTGGTGAAGACCTGTAATTTCAGCACTAGAGGAGGTAGCCTGTTAACCATTGATCCACAGCTCCAAAAGCAGCCTGGATCACCTGAGCTGTCTCAACAAAAAAAAACTTAGGAGCACTATAAATCCACTGGTTGTAAGACCCGAATCTAGCCTTATCCTTGAGAGACCCCCAGAGTGACCCCAGCGAGAAAAGTCTCTCTGCAAAAGCAAGAGGTTTATTCTCCAGTGCACCGGGGTTCTACCTGTACAACGGGAGAAGGCAGAACCCCGAGTAATCTCTGCATACAGGTTTTTATACACTTAGAGCAGGCAGGAATCGAACCCTGGTCTCCTGTGTGACAGAGTGGGGATAACAGCTATGCCTGGGTCGCAGTGGTTGATGAGGTACTTGGCTAGCATTAGTCTGGATATGCAGAAAAAGTTACCAGCTCCATCGTTAGGTCAGCCCACCTGCCCCCACTACCAAAGGTTATCTTTAGACACAATCTTGGGACAGGAACAGAAAAGTACATTTAAGTCAGTCCACCTGTCCTCAACATTTTCCCTGAATGGGCAGGTCCAGTATATGTTTTAAAATGGTGCATATGCTCAAAATGCGAGTCAGTGTGGGCCTCTCTTAATTCCCCCACTCGAGTTGTATACTGGGAGGCTAATCTTAGACTCCATTATTTTATTCTCAGGGGAGTCATATATGGGCACATACCTGTTCGCAGTACCATGTATTTAATGGGATTTACTCCATGGTTATAAAATTGACCAAGGCGTTAAGATGCAATGGTCACATAGTCAGAACAACCAAAGGAAGTATAAGTTACTGGCAGATCCAGGAGTCCTTCGAGCTCTCAGCTGGCNTTTGCGAGATGTGACTCTCGGCTTGCTGCTCCAGCTCCAGCTCCAGCCGCCATGCCTCCTGCCATAATGGACTCTAATTCCCTGGAACCGTCAATCGTAAGCTCAAATAAACTCTTCCTTTTATAAGTTCCTTGGTCATGGTGTTTTATCACAGCAACAGAAAAGTGACTAATACAAGGACCTAGGGTGAGCCAGAGACAAGTTCTCAGCCCCCACATACCTAAGAGAGTAAAGTTATGGGGACACAGACAGGGAAAGGAAGTCCGAAGCCCAGATTCTGATTGAAGCCTCTCTTCAGCTGAGAAGAAAGAATTTGAGCACATTTTTTTTTTTTTTTGATAGAGGGTCCCCCTATAGCCCCAGCTGTCCTGGAACTCACTCTGTAGACCAGGCTAGATTAAAGGTGTGTTCCACCATGCCAGTTTAAAGACGGGTTCTTAGGGCTGGAGAGATGGCCTAGCAGTTAAGAGTGCCGACTGCTCTTGCAGAGGACCCAGGTTCCATCCCCAGCACCCACAAGGCAGCTGAGAACCCTCTTTAACTCCAGTTCCAGGGGAATCTGACGCCCTCTTCTGACCTCCGCGGCATTGCATGACACAGGTGCACAAACCTACATGCAGACTGTACATTCATACACATAACAAAATAAATAAAAAATTAAAAAAAAGAAAAAAATTAAAAAAAAAAGATGGTTCTTAGCTGCCATGTGGGTGCTGGGAATTGAACCCGGGTCCTCTGCAAGAGGATTCGGTGCTCTTAACTGCTGAGCCATCTTTCCATCCCAAATTTGAGCACAATTAACAAATATTTGTTGTTGGTGCTGGAGAGATGGCTTAGTAGTCCAGAGTACTGACTGCTCTTGCAGAGGACCCAGGTTCAATTCCTAGCACCCACATGCAACTAACGGCTGTCCAAAACTCCAGTTCTGGGGATCTGATGCCCTCTTCTGAATGTATTGCCTCCATGATCATGCAGGCAATACATTCATACACATAAAATAATAAAAATAATAGGCAGGCATGTTGGCACATGCCTTTAATCCTAGCACTCAGGAGGCAGAAACAGGTGGATCTCTGTGAGTTCAAGGCCATCCTGGTCTACATAGTGAGTTCCAGGCCATCTGGAGCTACAGGGAGATCCTGTCTCAAAACAAAAAAAAAAGACCAAAAAAATGATAATAATGATAATTAATAATTATAATATGACAGCTATGGTGGTACACGCATCTAATCTCAGCACTTGGGAGGCAGAAGCAGGCAGATCTCTGAGTTCAAGGCCAGCTTGGTCTACATAGTGAGTTCCAGGACAGCTATAGGGAGACCCTGTCTTGAAAAGACCAAACAAAAACAAATAATAAAATAATAAATAACAAATAATTAAAAAATAAATTAATTTTTAAAAATTTGCCATAAGGGGCTGGAGAGATGGCCTAGCGGTTGAGAGCGCCGACTGCTCTTGCAGAAGACCCAGATTCGGTCCCCAGCACCCACATGGTGGCTGAGAACCGTCTGTAACTCCAATTCCAGGAGAACTCCAGTTCCAAGGGAATCCGACACCCTCTTCTGACCTCCACGGCGTTGCATGACACGGGTGCACAGACTTGCATGCAGACAGTACATTCATACACATAAATAAATAAAATAAAAAAGAAAAGTACTTTAAAAATTGCCATAAAAGGTGTTGACATAGAGTTAATATTCCTTAAAGTAGCAATGACCTAGGATTAAGGCTTGAATGTTTGTGACCTTAGGTAGGGCCTCATTCCTATTCCCAGACATGTTTGAGAATTTCAAACAAAACTTAATTGGTTACAATAAGGATAGCCTACCTTCCTGTATCCCAGTGAGCTAGACTTTTAACTTATCCATTGTAATCCTGCAAGGGGTTTCTTTAGAACCACCTGGGGATCTAATTTAGTTTCTCTTTGTTTTCTTTGAGACAAGGCCTCACTATGTAGCTCTAGCTAGCCTGGAACTCCCTATGTAGACCAGGCTGTCCTAAAACTCACAGAGATCCACCTGCCTCTACCTGCCTCTGCTGGTACTAAAGGCAGGTAGCACTGCTCTTAGCTCTGTGTCCTTGTTAGGGCTGTTTACTTATGTCCCGTGCTGAGGCCTATGCTGGGAACTTGACGTGCATTTTCTCTCTTTACTGGCATCTTTTTTTTTACTGGCAATTTTTAAAAGGCAGTTCACACAAGTGTATTGTTGCCTGCCAACACTGGTTATTTGGAGAGCTACAGCAAATATTTCACAATAACTTCTATTAACTCAAGATGTTTTATTTAGAAGAGAGCACGTCTTCCTGAGGCTTTGGAATGTTCGAGGTTATGAGGATATAGGTGTTTCTACAAAAAACAAGTCTGAGAATAAGAGAAAAAAGATAGAGACTGAGAAGGACCAGACCAATCCAGGAAATGATGGTTCGATTTAGCTGAATATAAGTAAAATTCATAGTAGCCATTACTATGTTATTATTGTTTTTTAATATTTTTTTTATTTTATGCATATGAGTGTATTGCCTGCATGTGTGTTAAGTGTATCTATGTCTTGCAATGCCCTCAGAGGTCAGAAGAGGGTGATGGGTCCCCTGGAACTGGAGTTACAGTTGGTTGTTAGGCACCACTTGGGTCCTGGGACCTGAACCCAGGTCCTTTGCAAGTCAGCCTCTGGTCTCTGTCCATGGGATGAGTTCATCATCTTCCCTGTTGGTAAGATTCCCAGAGGGGACGTGTGATGACTGCTCTCTTGGAGTATCTATCTTCTATCTGGAAAGGGAAGTTTCTTGTCTAAAGAGGCATAGTTTGGGATGTATTACCCGACCAGTATCCAAATGCCTGAAGCTCCACTTCTGCTGTCCTCTCTTCCTCCCCAGATACCCTCAGCTAGCCTCTCTCTTGGGGCGATGGCCCTCTCCACTCTCCCCTGTGTGAGGGTATGGAGGCTTCTATCTTACACTGGGTTTGGGGTATCCATTTTCGCTCCTGGGATGCTCCCAGGTATGTCATGTACTTAGAAACTTTTTCTTCTGTTCATCTGTGTCCTGTTCACGTGTCCATAGTTGATTTATTTCATGGACTCAGTTTGGGAACCACAGAGGGACAGAAGACATTTCTCTCCCTGCAGGGAATGGGTGCCTTCCCTTTCTTTCTTCCTTCACCCTTTTTCTTTTTCTTTTTTTATTCTCACCCCCCCCCCTTTTTTTTTTTAAAGATAAAGCTTCTTTATGTAACCCAGGCTGGCCTGCAACTCACGACAATGCTCTTGCCTCAGCCTCCCAATGGCTAGGATTATAAACAGATGAGGAAGCCTAGCTCAGCCAATTCTTTGTTTCAGAACATGAATAGGCTACTGTGCTAGGGCAGGGGAGGCAGGAATTACTTAGGGCAAGAGCACTGCCTATCAACACTAGCTATGCATTAAAATCACATGGAGGGTAGGACTGGAGATGTTAGTAGTAGGGCACTTGCCTAGCATAGCATTCACAGATCCTAGGTTCAATCTCCAATATTACATGTGCACAACACACACACACACAAACACACACAAAGAGGGCTAGGGGGCAGGGAGGATGGCCACAGTGGGTAAACCAGTATCAGACTTATAAACAGCCTTAGAAAAATATAGGCTTTGTCCAGGTGTGGTGGCACACACCTTTAATCCTAGCACTTGGGAGGCAGAGGCAGGCGGATCTTTGTGAGTTCAAGGCCAGCCTGGTCTACAGAGTGTGTTCCAGGACAGCTGGGGCTACAGGGAGACCCTGTCTCGAAAAGACCAAAAAAAAATTTTTTTTTAATGGGGCTGGAGAGATGGCTCAGAGGTTAAGAGCACTGACTGCTCTTGCAGAGGACCCAGGTTCTATTCCCAGCACCTATATGGTGGCTAAGAACCATTTTAGGTCAGGCGTGTTAGTGTATGCCTTTAATCCCAGCACTTGGGAGGCAGAGGCAGGCAGATCTCTGTGAGTTCAAGGCCAGCCTGGTCTACAGAGCGAGCTCCTGTCTCAAAAACTAACTAACTAACTAACTAACTAACTAACTAACTAACTAAATAACTAACTAACTAACTAAATAAATAAATAAATAAATAAATAAATAAAATTTAAAAAATACAGGCTTTAAGGATAAAAAAAAATTTCCTGATTTTGGGGGCCTGTGAGATGGCTCAGCTGATAAAAGCTAAGCTTAATTACCTGAATTCAGTCCCTAGAACCTGCATGGTAGAAGGAGAAAACAGATTCCTGCGGGTTGCCCTCTGACCTTCCCATGTTCTGTGGCACACAGACACACAGTCAATTAATCAATCAATCAATAAATGTAATAATTAAAAAAAAAAACTCCTCCATTTGACACTGCTCCTCTCCGTTATGACATGTGGCCTTCGGTAATCGCTATCCCTAAGTCTCAGGGTCCTCCTCTATAAAATGGAGACAATCCTCACCGGACTGGCTAGTGCTACCTCCCCTCAAAGTGCAAGTGACTAGTCAGCCAGTGCTGTCAGGGCTCCTGGGGCTCACACCATGTCCTCTATGGTAACAGCTGCCGGCTGAGCCCCCCACCTGCTGGGCCTGGCCCATGCATTTCCCTGCCTTCCCAGGTCAGAGTGAGGGCAGGTTCTTAGAGTCAAAGATGGCCTCCAATTTCCAGCACTTTCTGCACATCAGCCTCGTGCCTATCCTGTGAGGTTGAAGCTATCGTTAGTCCGTGAGTGAAGGAGAGACACAGTGACGCTCAGAACATGACTCAGAGCCACACAAGAGAGAAGAGGCAGTGGTGGGATTTAAACCTGGGCAGCCTGGCTCCAGAGTGCATGGTGATGACCACTGTAGCACACTCCCTATGCCAGGACAACAGGTGTTCTGTGATAGTAAGAAAAATATATGTGTAAGCTGGGCATGGTGGTGCCCTACCTGTAATTCTAACTGGAGGTTTAGGAAGGGAGATTGTCAAAAGTTCAAGGCCAACCTGGGCCACAGAGAGAGAACCTGTCTCAAAACAAACAACCCAGGAAAACAAAATAACAAATAAAACATAAAACAATGTTCTATAAAAACTATACCTGCAGGACTAGAGAGAAGGCTGGGCAGGTACGAGTACTGGCTGTTCTTGCAGAGGACCTGGGTCTGGTTCCCAGCCCCCACATGGTGGCTAACAACCATCTTTAACTCCATTTTCAGGGGATGCTATGTCCTCTGCAGGCATTGTATACACATGGTGCACTTACATGTAGACAAAACACTCATACACATAAAAATTAATCTACATTAAAAAAATAAAAAATATATATAGGTATGGTGGTGAAGACCTGTAATTTCAGCACTGAGGAGGAGGTAACCATGATCCACAGCTCCCACCAGCCTGGGATACCTGAGCCTGTCTCAAAAAACAAAACTTAGGAGAATAAATACACTGGTCTTGTAAGACCCGAATCGAGCCTTATCCTTGAGAGACCCCCGAGTGACCCCCAGCGAGACAAGTCTCTCTGCAAAAGCAAGAGGTTTATTACTCCAGTGCACCGGGGTTCACCTGTACAACTGGGAGAGGCGAACCCCGAGCAATCTCTGCATACAGGTTTTATACACTTAGAGCAGGGCAGGAATCGAACCCTGGTCTCCTGTGTGACAGGCGGGGATAAACAGCATGCCTGGGTCTGCAGGTGGTTTGGGTAACTGCTAGCCTTATTGGATAGCAGAGTTACAGCTCATGGTTAGGTCAGCCCACCTGCCCCCACATACCAAAGGTTATCTTTAGACACAATCTTGGGACAGGAACAAGGAAATGTTAATTAAGTCAGTCCACCTGTCCTCAACATTTTCCCTGAATTGGGCAGGTTCCAGTAATTGCTTAAAATGGTGGCTATGCTCAAAATGGAGTCAGTGTGGGCCTCTCTTACATTCCCCCCTCGAGTTGTATACTGGGAGGCTAATCTTAGACTCCATTATTTTATTCCTCAGGGGAGTCATATATGGGCACATACCTGGTCTCAGTACCATGATTTTAATGGATTTTACCCACTGGTTAATAAATCTGACAAGTGAGTTAAGGATGCATGGTCCACAAGTCAGAACAACCAGAAGGAGAAGTTTACTGGCAGATCCAGGAAGTCTTCAGCTCTCAGCTGAGAAATAAACTGGCTCTCTGGGGGGTCTGGACCCTAAACTGTCTAGTCAGTTTTTAGCTCCTACTCTTATCACATTACCCTCTGAGGAGGTTACCCCAATTGCCAAGAGGGAATTGGGGCACTGACCACTCTGACTTCTTCCATGCTGAAAAGGGGTGTAGGAGGTGGCAACTGGGGTACTCCTGCTCAGTGGATCTATCTGAAAGACCCCCAAAGTATAGAGAACAAAATCCTTAGCCAGTGCCTGTGAAGGTGAGAGTAGCTAGGTACATTTTTAGACAGGGAACCAGGAAAGGAACAGGGTGAGTTAAATGTCCAACTTAAAAGTCCTTTA
>VZQC01015004.1:6623256-6653374 GCA_009823505.1 Rhizomys pruinosus
AAAAAAAAAAAAAAGAAATTCATTAGGTGGTTGAACAGGCAGGGACCAAAGGTGAAGGCCAACAGGAAGAGTATCAGAGGTCCTGCCAGGGCAATGAGCAATGTAGTTAGCCACGGGGACCAGTTAAACAGGGATTCATACCAAGTTTGGTTTGACTCATATAGGCGTTTTCTTTCTTGGAGTCTAGTCTTAACTACAGACATAGATTCTCTAATGATTCCTGAGTGATTGGCATAAAAGCAACACTGTTCTCCTAAGGCCACACACAGACCCCCTTGCTGCATGAACAATAGAGCCAGACCCCATCTATTCTGCAAGACCACCTCAGCCAATGAATTTAGAGATTTCTCTAAGAATTCTAGCTGTGTTTGTATCTCAGACAGATCCTGATCAATGGCCTGAGATAATGTCTTGTAATTCTTGTCTTGTAATATAAGCGCTGAGGTGCCAGTGCCCACTGCTCCTGCCGCTAGCAGGGTGGATATAACTACTGCACTCACCCCGAAGTCACATTTGGCCCTGTGAGATAAGTGTCTAGCCACATTGTCAAGCTGCATTTCCATGTCTTCCCTGAGCGGTAGTAGATGTGAGGAATGAGCCTTACAACTAGGCAGAAACCTCGGGTATTATTTAAGATAGCTGCGTGGGTGGAGGGAGTAAGATCTATGCTACACACCCACCATGTCCCTTCAGGGGGTATAACATAGAAGCTAGTGGAATTGAGCGATATTGACTCATTACAGAGGTGGGCATGTGATTGGGGAACCTGCAAGCAGTTAGGGACTATGCAAGTGCCCTTCCCGGATATCTGGCCCAGGGTGAACCCTGGCGAGTCCTGGAGAAAAGCCCACCGGCAGTGGGACTGGTTAGCCCAATATTCAGATTGGGCTGGGAAACTGCAATCCCTTTGTAAAAGGGAGGTTTGGGTGTAAGGCAAAGCCAGCAGTCATGGGTCATATTGGGATTGGTTTGGTTCAATGCCTGGAAGGAAGCATGAAGTATAGCTTTGAGCCCCACAATCTCTGGGTCTAGTGGTGGCAATGCTGGCATGGTAGAATTCATATTGGGAATGGCTGCCATTTCTGCAGGTACTGTCCTGATTGTGGGTTTTAGGAACCCCTCTTGTAGAGCACGGTTAAGGCCCACAGGGGCAGCTTGCTCAAGGCGCTGGGCCAAGAGTTGTATAGTGATCAGGGCTCCAGGATCAGACTCCCACATATAGCCATACCCTTTGAGTCCCCATATTTTCACTAGCGTCCAATCTGTTTTCCGCTTGTCCACCTCAGTAAATTCCATTTTAATCACTTGAGCAGATGGAGCATAGCGGCGAGGGAGCAGCTTAGGATCTATCAAGGTTAGAGAGATGTCATCACCTCCCTTAGTTTTCCAATAGGTGTATCCGGTTGTTTCGCAAGCCCATTCAGCACAGAAGTATTCACTAATTGTTCCACAAGAACTTCTGCCCTTGGTCTGGGGGCAGGCATAAAAGTGATACTTAATGTAGGGCATCCATTCCCAGAATAGGTCAGTCTCAAGAGGCTGCAGTAATCAAATAGTAACTCAGGCCACCAGGTGTTCAAAGTAGCAGTTTTAGAGGTTGAGTTAAGAATTTCTCCTGAACTAGTCTCTTTTACGACCTAAGTCAGGTTATAAGGAATATGAGGGTTTTGCCCTAAGCCCAGAGACAAAGGGAACATTAGGAACAATAAAGTCAAAGTCACTATCGGGGTTCTGCCCGAAGTCTTATCTTTAGAGGGTCCTTGTTGTCTCTGATGATGGTCCATTGCTTGTCGTCCTGTCTAGCATCTGTTGCAGGCTTGAGATGGGAATGATGGATCCAAGTTCTCAGTCCATCCACTTTCACAGTGGTTGGTGTGGTGAGGATCATGGTGTACGGTCCCTTCCACCTGGGCTCCAAGGCTTCTCTATGGCGTCTCTTCACCCAGACGAGGTCTCCTGGCTGGAAGGGGTGGGGTTCCACAGGAGGCGGTGTGGTGAGGATCATGGTGTACGGTCCCTTCCACCTGGGCTCCAAGGCTTCTCTATGGCGTCTCTTCACCCAGACGAGGTCTCCTGGCTGGAAGGGGTGGGGTTCCACAGGAGGCGGTGTGGTGAGGATCATGGTGTACGGTCCCTTCCACCTGGGCTCCAAGGCTTCTCTATGGCGTCTCTTCACCCAGACGAGGTCTCCTGGCTGGAAGGGGTGGGGTTCCACAGGAGGCGGTGTGGTGAGGATCATGGTGTACGGTCCCTTCCACCTGGGCTCCAAGGCTTCTCTATGGCATCTCTTCACCCAGACGAGGTCTCCTGGCTGGAAGGGGTGGGGTTCCACAGGAGGCGGTGTGGTGAGGATCATGGTGTACGGTCCCTTCCACCTGGGCTCCAAGGCTTCTCTATGGTGTCTCTTCACCCAGACGAGGTCTCCTGGCTGGAAGGGGTGGGGTTCCACAGGAGGCGGTGTGGTGAGAATCATGGTGTACGGTCCCTTCCACCTGGGCTCCAAGGCTTCTCTATGGCATCTCTTCACCCAGACGAGGTCTCCTGGCTGGAAGGGGTGGGGTTCCACAGGAGGCAGGCTGTGGACTTGTCGGATCAGCAGGAACAGGTGGTCTTAATTAATTAGGATGGCCTGTAAAGACTTTAGGATGTCCCATTAGTGACTTCTGCTAGTAGGTCATCCTTGAGTCTGGGGCAGAGGGGAGGTGGCCTCCCAAACATAATTTCATAAGGGGTTAAGCCTTGTACATAGGGGGTATTTCTTGCTCTCAATAGAGTGAAGGGAAGGAGCCCCACCCAGTCACCGCCAGTCTCCAGAATTAATTTAGTTAAGGTCTCCTTAAGGGTCCAATTCATTCTTTCTAACTGACCTGAGCTTTGGGGATGATATGCACAATGTAATTTCCAATTAGTCCCCAAGATCTTACCTAAGGCCTGGGTTACCTGGGAAATAAAGGCTGGTCCGTTATCCTAACTGATAACTGCAGGAAGTCCATCGTCCAGGAGTTTCTTCCCCACTGTAAAGCAGTTTCATTCTTGGTGGGGAAGGCCTCCACCCATCCTGAGAAGGTATCTACAAAAACTAGAAGATACTTATACCCGTGCCTACCAGGCTTAATCTCAGTGAAGTCCACCTCCCGGTGAACTCCTGGTGCTGTTCCTCTTTCCCTTTTTCCCAAAGTGGTAGAGACAGGAGCGGCAGCATTTGTGGCCTGGCAGACCATGCATCTCGATACCTCATTGCACACCATCTGAGGCAAGTGAGGTATGTGGTATCTTGGCTTTATGAGTGCTGTCAGTTTATTTATGCCCAGGTGGGTTCCTTCATGTAGCTGTTTAATCAGGGATCTTCCTAGGGCTGATGGTAATATCAACAGGTCTGTCTTAGTATAAGTCCATTCTTTCTTCCAGTAGGAATGTGGGAGTTCCTGGATGTATTTGGTATCTTCTGGGGAATATGTTGGAGTCGGGGGTAGCACTGGAGCAGGCAGGCTGAGGGCTGCCATCACTGTTGCCTGGGTTTGAATGGCTGCTCTCTTAGCCTGCTGGTCAGCCAAGTGGTTTCCTTTTGCTATTGATGTAGCCCCTTTCTGGTGGCCTGGGCAATGGATAATGGCCACTCGGCTTGGCAGCCAAATGGCAGCCAATAGGTCTAGAATTTGTTGTTTATTTTGATAGTCTTTCCTTCTGCTGTCAGAAGTCCTCTCCTGATATACAGCCCGGCGTACATGTGCCGTTGCAAAGCCATAATGGCTGTCAGTGTAGATGTTGACTGCTCACCCCTGGCCCATCCTGAGAGCTGCCATGAGGGCTATGAGCTCTGCCTGCTGAGTGGAAGTCCCCTGTGGCAGAGACTGTGTCCAAAGAGGCCCTCTTTCATCCACCACTGCTGCCCCCGAGTACCTGATCCCCTCCTGTACAAAGCTGCTTCCGTCAGTGTACATGGTGATATCTGGGTTATCCAATGGCACATCGGTGAGGTCTGCTCTCAATCCTTGGAGGTGGCTGAGGATCTCCAAGCAGTCATGAGGCTCAACTTCCAGGCCTGGGGTGGGTAGCAGGGTAGCTGGGTTCAGGGCTGTACTGGTGGTAAATGTTACTCAGGGCTGGTCTAGTAGTAATGACTGATAGTGAGTTAGGGCGTTGGACATACATTGATCAGGTGGGCTACGGAGTGTCCACTCAATACCATGGGGGGTGGTAATGACAAGGGGCTGACCCAGAGTAAGCTTGTCAGAGTCTTTGGTCAGCAGTGCGGTGGCCGCGATGATCTTGAGGTAACGCGGCCAGCCCGACGCGACCAGATTGAGTTTCTTAGATAAGTAGTCCACTGGTCACTTCCATGGGCCAAGGGTCTGAATCAGGACCCCCTTTGCAATTCCACCTGTCTCATCTATAAACAACTGGAAAGGTTTGTCCAAGTTTGACAAAGCCA
Source organism: Rhizomys pruinosus (assembly GCA_009823505.1). Lineage (NCBI taxonomy): Eukaryota > Metazoa > Chordata > Mammalia > Rodentia > Spalacidae > Rhizomys > Rhizomys pruinosus. Next base: position 6,627,689 of record VZQC01015004.1, read on the forward strand.
GGGCAGGGGGGATAACAAAGCCTCCTTGATCTTAATGAAGGCTGACTCCTGCTCAGGGGTCCATGTAAAGTCTGCTTCCTGGCCTCTAGTGGCCTCATACAACGGCCTTGCCAGTTCTTCAAAGCCCGGAATCCAGAGTCTGCAAAACCCTGCGGATCCAAGGAACTCCCTCACTTGCCTCCTTGTGGTTGGGGTGGGGATGCTAAGGATAGTCCTTTTCCGTGCCTGAGAGAGTGACCATTGGCCCCCCTTGAGTTGAAATCCCAAATAGGAGGCTTCCAAGACACAGATTTGAGCCTTCTTCGCTGAGACACGGTACCCCAATTCTTCTAGCAGCGGCAGTAGTTTGCGTGTGCCCTTCAGGCATGTTTCTGTGTCCTTGGCTGCTAGCAACAAATCATCAACATATTGTAGGAGGGAGACCCCTGGGGTGGAGAGGCGGTGCTCATGCAAGTCCTGATGTAAGGCTTCATCAAAGATAGTTGGAGAGTTCTTGAAACCTTGCGGCAGGAGTGTCCAGGTCAGTTGCCTGCTGTAGCCATCCTCAGGATCTTGCCACTCAAAGGCAAAGAGCGGCTGGCTGAGAGGGCTTAGGGGAATGCTGAAAAAGGCATCTCTCAGCCAGGCGTGGTGGCGCACGCCTTTAATCCTAGCACTTGGGAGGCAGAGGCAGGCGGATCTTTGTGAGGTCAAGGCCAGCCTGGTCTACAGAGTGAGTAAAAAAAAAAAATTCTAAAAAAAGTTCTTTCTAAAAAAAGAAAAAGTTTTTTTTTTTTTTTTTTTTTTTTTGGTCTTTTCGAGACAGAGTTCCCGTGTAGCCCCAACTGTCCTGGAACTCACTCTGTAGACCAAGGGCTGGCCTTGAACTCACAAAGATCCGCCTGCCTCTACCTCAAGTGCTAGATTTTCAAGTCGTATATCGCCACCACACCCGGTTGCGGAAAAAGGCATCTTTCAAGTCCAAGACAGTATCACACCTGTCGGTCTGCTTGGCAGGGACTGCTCAGGAGGGGGTAGGGTCTGGGGACTGTGGAGTGAATGATTTCAACTCCCATCTTTACCTCTTCACAAGTCCTGGACTGGTCTGTAGTCCTGACCCCCAGCTTTCTTAACTTGGCAGAGGGGGGTTATTCCACGGGACTGGCAAGTGACTAGAATGCCTGCTCTCTAAGGCGGCGTATGTGTTGTCTAATTCTGACTCTGGCCTCTGTCGATATTGGGTACTGTTTTACCTGCACTGGTTGTGCCAAGGGCTTGAGGTCCACCAGCCCAGGAGGCTGATGACTGGCAAGTCCTGGGGGGGTTGTTCTGCCCATACTCCCGGAATTTCTACCAGAAGTCGTTCCTTGATGTCACTGTTAGCAGGCGCATGCCTGTCATAGAGGTGATACTCTTCCTCCAATGCCAGTACACAGGTGATATTTTGTCTCGAGGGGTGGTCCCTCGAGAAATGGATAGCCGCTCCCATTTTTGACAGTAAATCTCTCCCCAGTAAGGGGTATGGGCAGTCTGGCATGGCTAGGAATGAATGGGACACCACCTTGCCCCCCAGGTTGATGGTGCTTTTGGTGGTCCAAGGATATGAGTTAATGCCAGTGGCTCCCTGTGTGATTGTCTTATGCCTTGTGACAGGTCCCATAGGATCGGTCAGCACTGAATTACTCGCGCCAGTGTCAACCATAAAATTAATGGGTTTTCCCCCCATGGCTAGGGTTAGCCTGGGCTCTGGGGGGAAATAGAGCCCCGTTTGTCCTAGTCCTCATGAAGGCCCAGAATGTCCAGTCCCCTCTTTGTTTCTCCTTGTAGGGGCATGCATTCTTCCAGTCTCCCTTTCATTTACAGTGGGCACACTGTCTCGATCCAGTTTAGGTTTTCCCTGAAGAGAGGGCCCCCGTGGCCTACCAGTCTGTTGTGAGGCTGGAGAGCACTGCTTCCATGGTGTAGTTCTTCTTGGGGTGCTTTGGGTAAGCAGTATCCTTGTCAGCTTCTTGGTCTGGTAGTCCCCCGGGGAGTCTGATTGTTGTAAGTTTTCATGGCAATTTCCATTAATTCAGAAAGGTTCTTCCCTTCAAAGCCTTCGATTTTCTGTATCTTTTTTCTAATATCTGAGCTGAGGCCACCTGGCTCACAAAGGCTACATTAATAGCTCTCTGATTCTCTGGCGCTGTGGGGTCTATCAGGGTGTAGGCACGATAGGCCTCCAAGAGTCTTTGCAAATATACTGCTGGGGATTCATTAGCTTCCTGAACTACCTGCCCTACCTTAGATAAATTTGTGGGCCGCCTAGCAGCCGCTCGGAAACCCCCCCTTAGAATCTGGCGGTAGACCCGGAGTGACTCCTTACCTGCAGGGGTGTTGGGGTCCCAAGAAAGTTGGGTTCTCGGGAATGCCTGGTCAATCTCATTTGGATCATCAGTCACACGGCTGTTAGGGCCCGGGACTGACTTTCTGGCCAGGCGCAGGATTCTCTCCCTTTCCTCGGCAGTGAAAAGGACCTGGAGAAGCTGCTGGATGTCATCCCAGGTGGGTCGGTGGGTACAGAAAATCGACTCTAGATGGGCAATTAGAGCCTGGGGTTTCTCAGAGAAGGGAGGGTTCTGTCGTTTCCAGTAATACAAATCAGAAGAGGTGAAGGGGGTATAAACCAGAAATGGCTGTCCCTCTCTATCCGGGGGTCCCATAGCCCTGAGGGGGAAATCTCCGGCCTGATTTCCCTCCCAGAACTTGTGGGGGGGGAGAGGGGGACTGGAGTCCACCGAGGAAGCACTCGAGAGCGGGGACACAGGGAGGGGGTCTGGTGGGGCCGAACAGCCCGGCCGGGAGGTACGATGATAGGGAGGGGGAAGAAAAAGGGGATCCTTATCCTCTGTCGGTGCTGGGAGGACTTTAGGTGGGGATTGGCGTCCTGGGGGCTGTGTAGCCTTGGCGACCAGGACTCTCTGCCAGGGTGGGGGAAGAAAGGGGTGCAGCCACTCAGGAGGACTGTGTATGAGTTCCTGCCATGCGATGATATAGGGCTGCTGATCTGGATGCCCAGGGTCCCCGAAAACAACCTGAAAAACTCTATTAACAAGCCATTTATCAAAAGAGCCTTTTGATGGCCACCCGACCCCCAAGGTTGGCCACTCCAATTCACATAGAGTCTGGAGTCTCCCAGGGGAGACTCGGCCAGATCATCCGGTACCTTTCCTGAAATCCTCAAAATGGTCAAGGACCAGGGTCAAAGGAGTGGGAGTGGACTTAGAATTTCCCATCCTGAGATCCCAGAGAATGAGAATGAAAGCAATCTCAGAACAGAACAAAAGTGAAAGGAACAGACAACAGAATAAGGGCCCAACAACAAAGACTATGCAGACAGGAAGAGGAGAAACACTGCGGGCAAGGAGCCGACCCCGGCAGCCCCAGAGTTAGAAATCCAGACTCCTTGTCCGAATTCCAAATCCCTGAGGCGAACCCACTATTTGCACTCTACCAATGGAGAGCTGGGACGTCCCCTGTCTCCGAGCTCAAGGAACAGTTCTGCGTCCAGATTCTCCTATCCGAGTGCCCCAAATCAGAAACTCGAGTTTAACCAAAACCAAGTAAAAAAAAAAAGAATTGAAAAAAAAAAATTAAGCTCACTCTTACCCAAAAGACACGGCCGGCCAAAAGTCTCTAGTCCCTCTGGTGGTCTTTCGGGGATCTCATTGGGACCTCCAAGATGTTAGGGTTTGAGAATCCATACCAGACACACCGAAGGATGGAAAACCAAGACTTTATTTCGGGGGAAAAAGTTAACCAGCATGCTGGGGTGGGAGGGAAAAGGCTCCGACCCTGATAACTTGGCTCGCAGGCCTTTTATACAGGGTCTAGGGGAATTTTAGCAGGGTTTGGGTAACTTCTAGCCTTATTGGATAATAACAGGCTTACGGCTCATGGTTAGGTCAGCCCAACGGCTCAAGGTTAGGTCAGCCCAACGGCACACCACATACCAACAGTTATCTTTAGACACAATCCTGCAACTGGAATGAGGAAGACCATCTGCCCTCACATACCAACAGTTATCTTTAACAAGTTTAAGTTAGCTGTTCTTGAGGCCTTGAGCAACTGTCTTTGAGCAATTGACCTTTTCCCTGGATTGGCCAGGTTCCAGAAATTGCTTAAAATGGTGGCTATACTCAAAATGGAGTCAGTATGGGCCTCTCTTACAAGTCCAGCAGCTGGTAAGCATGCACAGCAGGCAGGCTGTTGATGCCAGAGCTCAAACCACATGTGGTCAAGAATTCTGTGAGAAAAAAATCTTTGAGATGAAACACATTTTAAAAAGATCAAGATAAAAATTAAATCAACCAATTAATTGTAACTGTGTTCAATTGTAACTGTATTTACTCAAAAGACATCTAGGGTACCTGGGGGGTTAAGTAAAAATATTACATTTTAAGTTAAGCATGCTGAAATGAATTTGAATTACTTAAGTGATACAGCTAGCTGAATCCCAATTTTGGATCTTCAAATAGCGGGCAGGTTTAGGCAGGAAGAGTTAGATTTAGAAAAAACCCACAAGAAGACAGGAGAGCAATAAAAGGCAAGAATTAAGAAAAAGGTATCAAGTGGCCAAGGTTTAAAATTATCTGGAGAAATTGTTCTTGGTAGGGTGGTTCTTGTGAAAGGCTTTAATTTGCATCAGAAAGAAGTGAGCTCAGGTCTAGGAGAGCTACCTGGAGAAAATTTACATATGAACAAGTTAAGGTTGGAGCTGAACNAGGGTGGTGTGGTTCCACAGCGGCTAGGCTGCGTGCGGTGGTGAGGATCATGGTTGTCGGTCCCTCTCCACTGGTGCTCCAAGGTTCTCTATGGCGTCTCTTACCCAGACAAGGTCTCCTGGCTGGAAGGGGGGGGTTCCACAGGAGGCAGGCTGTGAGCTCATGGGTCATGTGTCACTCACCTTTCCCCTTTTCCACCTGGGCTCCAAGGTTCTACCTAATGGGTCTCTATCACCAACAGATGGGTCTCCTTGGCTGGAGGGGTTGGTTCCACAGGAGGCAGGCCTTGTAATATGACCTCTTGCAGTGAAGATCACTGGTTACGGTCCCATACCACCTTGGGTCCAAGCTATCTCTATGTTGTCTCTTCACCCAGCGAGGATCTCCTGGCTGGAAGGGGTGGGGTTCCCAGGAGGCAGGCATGTCTGCTTGATGGGAGATCATGGTGTTACGGTTCCCTCCACCTGGGCTCCAAGGCTTCTCTATGCGTCCTTCCAGCAGTCTCTGCGGGGTGGTTCACAGACGGGTGTGACTGGTACGTCTTCACTGGGCCCGGCTTCAGGGTCTCCAACCGGTCTCTGATAAGGTGGCAAGGACGCGGTGTGTGACTAGGGTACGTCCCTCATGGTCCACGGCTCTATGGCTCTCCGCAGGGCTGGCTGGATGAGCATGAGGCTTGGATTTATCAGCAGGAACAGGTGGTCTTAATTAATTAGGATGGCCTGTAAAGACTTTAGGATGTCCCATTAGTGACTTCTGCTAGTAGGTCATCCTTGAGTCTGGGGCAGAGGGGAGGTGGCCTCCCAAACATAATTTCATAAGGGGTTAAGCCTTGTACATAGGGGGTATTTCTTGCTCTCAATAGAGTGAAGGGAAGGAGCCCCACCCAGTCACCGCCAGTCTCCAGAATTAATTTAGTTAAGGTCTCCTTAAGGTCCATTCATTCTTCTACCTGCCTGAGCTTTGGGTATGATATGCACCAAATGTAATTTCCAGTTAGTCCCCAAGATCTTACCTAAGGCCTGGGTTACCGGGAATAAAGCTGGTCCATTATCCAAACCGATAACTGCAGGAAGTCCATCACCGAGGAATGATCTCTTCCCACATGTAAAGCAGCTTTCATTCTTGGTGGGGAAGGCCTCCACCCAATCCTGAAAAGGTATCTACAAAAACTAGAAGATACTTATACCCGTGCCTACCAGGCTTAATCTCAGTGAAGTCCACCTCCCGGTGAACTCCTGGTGCTGTTCCTCTTTCCCTTTTTTCCCAAAGTTGGTAGAGACAGGAGCAGGCAGCATTTGTGGCCTGGCAGACCATGCATCTTGATACCTCATCGCACACCATCTGAGTGCAAGTGAGTTATGTGGTATCTTGGCTTTATGAGAGTATGTCAGTTTATTTATGCCCAGAGTGTGGTTCCTTCATGTAGCTGCTTAATCAGGGATCTTCCTAGGCTGATGGTAATATCAACAGTCTGTCTTAGTATAAGTCCATTCTTTCTTCCAGTAGGAATGTGGGAGTTCCTGGATGTATTTGGTATCTTCTGGGGAATATGTTGGAGTCGGGGTAGCACTGGAGCAGGCAGGCTGAAGGGCTGCCATGCACTGTTGCCTGAGGTTTGAAGGACGCTCTCTTGGCCTCCTGGTCAGCCAAGTGGTTTCCTTTTGCTATTGATGTAGCCCCATTTCTGGTGGCCTGGGCAATGGATAATGGCCCACTGCGCTTGGCAGCCAAAATGGCAGGCAATATGTCTAGAATTTGTTTGTTTATTTTTGATAGTCTCTTCCTTCTGGCTGTCAGAAGTCCTCTCCTGATATACAGCCCGGCGTACATGTGCCGTTGCAAAGCCATAATGGCTGTCAGTGTAGATGTTGACTGCTCACCTCCTGGCCCATCCTGAGAGCTCAGCCATGCTGGGCTTGAACTCTCTCTGCTTGAGTGGATAGTCCCCCTGGGCAAGAGATTCTGTGATCCAAAGGGCACTCTTCTTTCATCCACCACGCTGCACCACGAGTACCTGATCCCCTCCTGTAACAAAGCTGCTTCCGTCAGTGTCACATGGTGATATTGTGGGTTATCCAATGGCATTCGGTGAGGTCTGCGTCTCAATCCTTGGAGGTGGTTGAGGATCTCCAAGCAGTCATGAGGCTCAACTTCCAGGACCGGGGTTAGGTAGCAGGGTAGCTGGGTTCAGGCTAGTACTGGTGTAAATGTTACTCAGAGGCTGTAGTAGTAAGGACTGAAATAGTGAGTTAGCGGCAGTTGGACATCATCGATCAGGTGGGCTACGGCAGTCCCTAATACATGGGGGGTGGTTAATGACAAGGGGCTGACCCAGAGTAAGCTTATCAGAGCTTTGGTCAGCAGTGCGGTGGCCGCGATGATCTTGAGGTAACGCGGGGCCCAGCCCGACGCGACCCAGATTATTATCTTATGATAAGTGTCCACTGGTCATTCCATGGGCCAAGGGTCTGAGTCAGGACTTCCCCCTCTTTCAATTCCACACTGTCTCATCTATAATACAACTGGAAAGGTTGTCCACGTTTGACAAGCCAGGGCAGGGGGGATACACAAAGCTACCTTGATCTTAATGAAGGGCTTGTACTCCTGCTCAGGGGCCATGTAAAGTTGCCTTTTCCTGGCCTCTAGTGGCCTCATACAACGGCCTTGCCAGTTCTTCAAAGCCCGGAATCCAGAGTCTGCAAAACCTGCGGATCCAAGGAACTCCCTCACTTGCCTCCTTGTGGTGGGTGTGGGGATGCTAAGGAATAGTCCTGTTTCCGTGCCTGAGAGAGTGACCGTTGGCCCCCCTTGAGTTGAAATCCCAAATAGGAGGCTTCCAAGACACAGATTTGAGCCTTCTTCGCTGAGACACGGTACCCCAATTCCTCTAGCAGCTGCAAGTAGTTTGCGTGTGCCCTTCAGGCATGTTTCTGTGTCCTTGGCTGCTAGCAACAAATCATCAACATAATTGTAGGAGGGAGACCCCTGGGTGGAGAGGCGGTGCTCATGCAAGTCCTGATGTAAGGCTTCATCAAAGATACTTGGAGAGTTCTGCAAAACACTTGCGGCTCCAGCAGCCCGAGTGTCCAGGTCAGTTGCCGCTGTAGCCATCCTCCAGGATTTTGCACAACATCAAAGGCCAAAGACCTGCGGCTGGCTGAGAGGGCTTAGGGGAGATTGACTGAAAAAGGCAATCTCTATCAGCCGCAGCGTGGTGTGCCACGCCTTTCATCCTAGCACTGGGGCAGAGGTCAGGGGATCTTTGTGAGGTCAAGGCCAGCCTGGTCTACAGAGTGAGTAAAAAAAAAAATCTAACAAAAAAAAAAGTTCTTTCTAACAAAAGAAAAAGTTTTTTTTTTTTTTTTTTTTTTTTTTGGTCTTTTCCGAGACAGAGTCTCCCGTAGCCCCAAACTGTCCTTGGAACTCACTCTGTAGACCAAGCTGGCCTTGAACTCACAATAGATCCGCCTGCCTCTACCCTACCCAAGTGCTAGATTTTAAAGTCGTTATTCGCCACCACACCCGGTGCCGAAAAAGGCATCTTTCACAGTCCAAGACAGTATCACACTGTCGGTCTGCTTTGGCAGGGAGCTCAGGAGGTGGGTAAGGGTCTGGGGACTGTGGAGTGAATGTTTCAACACCTTCATCTTTACCCTACTTCACAAGTCCTGGACTGTCTGTAGTCCTGCCCCCAGCTTTCTAACTTGGCAGAGGGGGGTTATTCCACGGGACTGGCAAGTGACAGAATGCCTGCCTCCTAGGCGGCGTATGTGTTGTCTAATTCTGACTCTGGCCTCTGTCGATATTGGGTACTGTTTTACCTGCACTGGTTGTGCCAAGGGCTTGAGGTCCACCAGCCCAGGAGGCTGATGACTGGCAAGTCCTGGGGGGGTTGTTCTGCCCATACTCCCGGAATTTCTACCAGAAGTCGTTCCTTGATGTCACTGTTAGCAGGCGCATGCCTGTCATAGAGGCTGATACTCTTCCTCCAATAGCCAGTCACAGGTGATATTTTGTCCTCAGGGGTGGTCCCCGAGAAATGGATAGCGCTCCCATTTTTGACAGTAAATCTCTCCCCAGTAAGGGGTATGGGCAGTCTGGCATGGCTAGGAATGAATGGGACACCGTACTTGCCCCCCAGGTTGATGGTGCGTTTGGTGGTCCATGGATGTGAGTTAATGCCAGTGGCTCCCTGTTGATGTCTTATGTTCTTGTGACAGGTCCCATAGGATTCGGTCAGCACTGAATGTACTCGGCCAGTGTTAACCATAAAATTAATGGGTTTTCCCCCCATGGCTAGGGTTAGCCTGGGCTCTGGGGGGAAATAGAGCCCCGTTTGTCCTAGTCCTCATGAAGGCCCAGAATGTCCAGTCCCCTCTTTGTTTCTCCTTGTAGGGGCATGCATTCTTCCAGTCTCCCTTTCATTTACAGTGGGCACACTGTCTCGATCCAGTTTAGGTTTTCCCTGAAGAGAGGGCCCCCGTGGCCTACCAGTCTGTTGTGAGGCTGGGAGCACTGTGTTCCATGGTGTAGTTCTTCTTGGGGTGCTTTGGGTAAGCAGTATCCTTGTCAGCTTCTTGGTCTGGTAGTCCCCCGGGGAGTCTGATTGTTGTAAGTTTTCATGGCAATTTCCATTAATTCAGAAAGGTTCTTCCCTTCAAAGCCTTCGATTTTCTGTATCTTTTTTCTAATATCTGAGCCGAGGCCACCTGGCTCACAAAGGCTACATTAATAGCTCTCTGATTCTCTGGCGCTGTGGGGTCTATCAGGGTGTAGGCACGATAGGCCTCCAAGAGTCTTTGCAAATATACTGCTGGGGATTCATTAGCTTCCTGAACTACCTGCCTACCTTAGATAAATTTGTGGGCCACCTAGCAGCCCTCGGAGACCCCCATTAGAATCTGGCGGTAGACCCGGAGTGACTCCTTACCTGCAGGGGTGTTGGGGTCCCAAGAAGGTTGGGTTCTCGGGAATGCCTGGTCAATCTCATTTGGATCATCAGTCACACGGCTGTTAGGGCCCGGGACTGACTTTCTGGCCAGGCGCAGGATTCTCTCCCTTTCCTCGGCAGTGAAAAGGACCTGGAGAAGCTGCTGGATGTCATCCCAGGGGTCGGTCGGTGGGTACAGAAAATCGACTCTAGATGGGCAATTAGAGCCTGGGGTTTCTCAGAGAGGGAGGTTCTGTCGGTTTCCAATATACAAATCAGAAGAGGTGAATGGGGGTATAAACCAGAAATGGCTGTCCCTCTCTATCCGGGGGTCCCATAGCCCTGAGGGGGAAATCTCCGGCCTGATTTCCCTCCCAGAATGGGGAGGAAGAGGTGGACTGGAGTCCACCGAGGAAGCACTCGAGAGCGGGGACACAGGTGCAGGGGGTCTGGTGGGACGAACAGCCCGGCCGGGAGGTACGATGATCATAGGAGGGGAAGAGAAAAAGGGGATTCTTATCCTCTGTCGGTGCTGGGAGGACTTTAGGTGGGGATTGGCGTCCTGGGGGCTGTGTAGCCTTGGCGACCAGGACTCTCTGCCAGGGTGGGGGAAGAAAGGGGTGCAGCCACTCAGGAGGACTGCCTATGAGTTCCTGCCCTGCGATTGATATAGGGCTGCTGATCTGGATGCCCAGGGTCCCCGAAAACAACCTGAAAAACTCTATTAACAAGCCATTTATCAAAAGAGCCTTTTGATGGCCACCCGGACCCCCAAGGTTGGCCACTCCAATTCACATAGAGTCTGGAGTCTCCCAGGGGAGACTCGGCCAGATTCATCCGGTACCTTTCCTGAAATCCTCAAAATGGTCAAGGACCAGGGTCAAAGGAGTGGGAGTGGACTTAGAATTTCCCATCCTGAGATCCCAGAGAATGAGAATGAAAGCAATCTCAGAACAGAACAAAGTGAAAGGAACAGACAACAGAATAAGGGCCCAACAACAAAGACTATGCAGACAGGAAGAGGAGAAACACTGCGGGCAAGGAGCCGACCCCGGCAGCCCCAGAGTTAGAAATCCAGACTCCTTGTCCGAATTCCAAATCCCTGAGGCGAAAACCCACTATTTGCACTCTACCAATGGGAGCTGGGACTCCCCTGTCTCCGAGCTCAAGGAACAGTTCTGCGTCCAGATTCTCTCTATCCGAGTGCCCCAAACCAGAAACTCAGTTTAACCAAAACCAAGTAAAAAAAAAAAGAATTGAAAAAAAAAAACTCAAGCACTCTTACCCAAAAGACACGGCCGGCCAAAAGTCTCTAGTCCCTCTGGTGGTCTTTCGGGGATCTCATTGGGACCTTCCAAGATGTTAGGGTTGAGAATCACATACCAGACACACCGAAGGTGGAAAACCAAGACTTTATTTCGGGGAAAAGTTAACCAGCATGCTGGGGTGGGAGGAAAAGGCTCCGACCCTGATAACTGGGCTCGCAGGCCTTTTATACAGGGTCTAGGGGAATTTTTAGGGGGTTTTGGTAACTTCTAGCCTTATTGGATAATAACAGGCTTACTCATGGTTAGGTCAGCCAACGGCTCAAGGTTAGGTCAGCCCAACGGCACACCACATACCAACAGTTATCTTTAGACAAATCCTGCAACTGGAATGAGGAAGGTCCATCTGCCCTCACATACCAACGTTATCTTTAAACAAGTTTAAGTTAGCTGTTCTTGAGGCCTTGAGCAACTATCTTTTTTTTTTTTTTTTTTGTCTTTTCGAGACAGGGTCTCCCTGTAGTCCCAGCTGTCCTGGAACTCACTCTGTAGACCAGGCTGGCCTTGAACTCACAAAGATCCTCTTGCCTCTGCCTCCCAAGTGCTAGGATTAAAGGCGTGCGCCACCACGCCCGGCTTTTGAGCAACTATCTTTGAGCAATCGACCTTTTCCCTGAATTGGGCAGGTTCCAGTAATTGCTTAAAATGGTGGCTAGGAGTCAGTGTTGGCCTCTCTTACACCTCCAGATTCCTGCCCTGAGTTCCTACGTTGGGTTCCCTGAGTGATGAACTGTGACCCAGGAGATGTAAGCTGAATTAAAACCCTTTCCTCCCCAAGTTGGTGTTGGTCAGAGTGTTTCTGTCACAGCCAATTGAAGACAAACTAGAACAGAAAATTGATACAGAGAGGGGCTATTGCTGTGACAGACCTGGTGTTTTGGGAGGGATTGTGGAAGTGTTTTGGAACTTTGGGCTAGAAAAATTATTGAAAGGGGCTGGGAGAGATGCCCTAGGGTCTAAGGCGCGCCGAACGCTCTTGCAGAGGACCACGGGGGTTCGTCGCCCAGCACCCACATGGCGGCTAGACCGGTCTGAAGCTCCAATTCCAGGAGAACTCCAGTTCCAGGGGAGTCCGAGACCCTCTTCTGACCTCCGCGGTGTGCACGACACGGGTGCACAGACTTGCCATGCAACAGTACATTATACACATACAGAATAAATAAAATTAAAAAAAAAAAAAAAAAGAAAAATTATTGAAGGCCTGAAGATCGTGGCTGTGGAACTTGGAACAGTTTTGCTGAAAGAGTTGTAGACGATGGAGGCCTGGCTTGTGAATTTTCTAGTTTCAAAGGGAAACAGAGATCATCAGGACTGTTTAATCTATGGGCTCCAGTCAGCTGGGGCTGAAGAATCAGCTATAAGTAACACTGTGGTGAAATCTTCTGGGAAGAAGCTATGTTCCAGAAGGGGCCTGAGCCTCCATGTCAAACCAGAAGCAGGACTTGGTAGTGTGTAAGAGTCTCCTATATGGTTCCTGTGTTGAAAGCATGAAGGGGTCACAGAGAGCAGCTGAGGCCTGGCACTATGAGAGGCCAGGAAAGGCCACTGGTCAGAGTGTGGCCTTGGTTGCAGTGAAGACTCCAGGATTCCAGGGGTCAGGAAGAGAAGCTGAGGTTTTGCATTAGGAGAGGTCAGAAGCAACCTGTTTCAGTAGCGACCCCAGCTTTTTGGAGATGTCAGGACTGTGGGACAACTACCAAGAGCAGCGGCAGGTGTGGAATGGAGTCAGCCTGGCCTGCGAGATGAGCTGTGTGTGCCACGGATGGCAGAGTCAGAGAAGGGGAGCTGCCGAAACCCTTTGGAGCCCAGAAGATTGTGAGTGAATCCCAGGTGTCCAGCCTTGAGCTACTTTGCTGGACTTAGGTTTTGTTTAGGTGTGCTTGATTCTTCCCTTTGAAATAAGAAGAAAAAAAAAATTAATTTGGCTTCTTTTGTGATACCTGAAAAGTATGTGAAGTAGGAGCAGGCTGGTAAATGTTGTAAGGGGGACTATTGTTGGGGACTTGGAGGGAAGTGACAGGTCTGGAAAGGGTGTCTTCGGAAAGTGCTAGCTTCCAGTTCAGCTCTCTCCAGTGCTTCCTAACAGTGCTTTGACACGAAAGAGTGTGACAATAGAGTGGAAATATTATTTGTCTTAGAGGCCTTGTAACATTCTTTTGGCATGCAAAGGGAGCAGGGGTACTATTCCAAAATGCTGTAATTATAATTGCAGAAAACTGTGCCACCACCTGCTTTTTCCAGCCTGCCAGGGAGTAACCGACTTATTCTGAAAGAACACTTGTCTTCCCCTCTTTGGCTATCCAGACAATTGAAAGAATGGACCCCAATAAATTAGAACTTCCCAGGAATCTCCAGCTGGGAGAAGAAACAGCTGAAACATTTGGTGTATCTAGAACTTGACACCTAGAAAAAGACTTGCAACTTATCAGATGACCTTGCTGGGCAGACTTGGAGCCCAGACAAAAGTGGTCAGGATTACGGCACCTTAGCTAGATTTAGTTATGCTCATCTTTTGTTTTCTATTTAAACCTGGAAGAGGGACTGGTGTGTATGCATGTATGTATATGTGTAGTTCTTTTTGTGCCTCTTTCTAATATGGCCAATCAAATATTAAATAAATCTTTTTTTATTTATTTATTGTTGTATGTGTATGAATATACTGTCTGCATGTAGGTTTGTGCCCCCATGTCGTGCAATGCCATGGAGGTCAGAAGAGGGCGTCGGTTTCCCCTGGAACTGGAGTTACAGACGGTTCTCAGCTGCCATGTGGGTGCTGGGGATGGAACCCAGGTCCTCTGCAAGAGTGGTCGGCGCTCTTAACTAGGCCATCTCTCCAGCCCTAAATCTTTTTTTTTTAAACTATAATTTGGCTGTTTTAATTGGCTTATGGAGGCTGAGTGGTCGAACATGGTTTGTTGGGGCACAGGGTGGACTCCTAGTCTGGTGAAACTCTGGTTTTGAACTGAAGAACTGAAATGCTAGCTGGGTGTGGTGGCACACACCTTTAATCCTAGCACTTGGGAGGCAGAGGCAGGCGGATCTCTGTCAGTTCAAGGCCAATCTGGTCTACCGAGTGAGTTCCAAGACAGCCAGAGCTACAGGGAGTTGTCTCAAAAGGACTAAAAAAAAAAAAAAGTTCTCATGCTTTGGGGCTGGAGAGATGGCTCAGCTGTTAAGAGCACTGGTTGCTCTTGCAGAGGACCCAGGTTCGATTCCCAGCATCCACAGAGGCTAAAAACCGTCTTTAAGCCAGGCATGGTGGCGCATGCCTTTAATCCCACCAGAGGCAGTCGGATCTCAGTGAGTTCAGGGCCAGCCAGCCTGGTCTACACAGTGAGTTCCAGGCCAGCTGGGACTAAAGGGAGACCCTGTCTCAAAAGAAAAAAAAAAAAAAAAAGTTCTCATGCTTCAAGCCACTTTAGGATGGAAAACGAGATGTAGATCATCTTCACTTAAAGCCTCTCTTTAACCTGTACAGGGGGATTCTGCTTGTTGTGACTAGTTCTTACTAGAAAGATTAAAGTAACGACGAGTATTCTTTCCCTTCTTTTCAGGCCTTTTAAAATGGATTTAAAGACTTTACTCGTGTTGAGTAATGGGGTAACCACCTCATTATCATTTCTTCCCTAATCTTTACATGCTTGTCAAAGTTGGAAAGTGGGATGTTTAACGTTTCCAAATTTGTAACGTTTTCTTGGTCCTGAAAATTCTTTTGCAAAAATAATGTAAGACAAATTAAAATCTTAAAAGGAAACCAAACCAAACCAAACTTATGGATTTCAGGATATACTTTGCAAAACAAAAGAGCTCTTTCACCATTTATTACTCATGCAATCTGATTCTTTTACATCTTCTGTAACTAACTGGGTATCTTATTAATTTGCAGAATTTGGCTGCATCACCCGGGGAACAGATAGGTGCATTTTATCTTGAGAATTAAACGCAACAGGTACTTATTTCTAAATATTTGATAGTAAAAGACAGAAAGTATAGTTCCTCAGTGCAGCAATAATTAGTGAGCAAAAACCTAACCAACATCTTTTCTTTTGGCAAAACAGAACCCTTTAAGGTTCGGATCTGAGGTCCTGACACTTGCCTTGGGCTTGGAAATCAAGTTCCGCAGCTTGGGTTCCCCGCGGGTTACTGAGTAAGCAGGCTCCGCCCAGCGGCCGAAATGTGATACAAGTCGGAGCAAAGCCGGAAGTCGGTTAGGCTGCCTTTTCTCCTCAAGGTAAGTGTCCTCTTGTGTTTTTTTCACTGTCAAAACACTTGGGAAAGCTTGTCAAAATTGAAGTCAGCTGGGCGATAGCCCTGCGCGGGGCAGCGGGAGGCTGGATGCGGGCTGCGCTGGCCTGCAGCCCTCTGTGGGAGCTCTCTAAGGACTTAGGTTCTTAAGGTGCCTCGTGACTTTGACTAATGAGCCCCAATCTCAAGAAAAGGATAGTTATATGCAGAGACAAGGCTGAGACCCTGAAAGTATTGGCCCTATTTGTATACCATTAAAAAAACAAAACGAAACTACGGGAACTTGCTTTTCTGATTAAACCTGATGTAATTATCCATGGGGACTTGCTTTTATATTTAAACTTAATGCCATAATTATACATGTAAAGACTACTTAGAGCCTTCTCCCCTTTCTCTTTTCTTTTCTTTTCTTTTTTTCTTTTTTTCTTTTTTTTTTTTTTTGAGACAGGGTCTCCCTGTAGCTCTAGCTGGCCTGGAACTTGCTCTGCAGACCAGGCTGGCCTTGAACTCACAAGAGATCTGCCTGCCTCTGCCTGGGATTAAGGGCATCACCCACTACACCTGGCTCCTCTCTCTCTCTCTCTCTCTCTCTCTCTCTCTCTCTCTCTCTCTCTCTCTCTCTCCATTTTGGTGTGCTGTCTAGGGTTCAAAGGGAAATTTTCAACTTGTAAATGTATTATCTGGAATATTTCCTAACATAGGTAAACTTTAAACTTTTTAGTTCAGCTACATTCTTTTCCCACCTGAATTAAAAGAAAAGTGAAGTGCTTCTAGTTTACTTGGATGATGAAAGGCGAGATGCTTCAGTTCGATTGGTGTCTTATGGTGACAAAGATAGACTTTTTAGCAGAAGGTTTTGCTCATGGGATGGGCTCATGTCAGTCATTTTGTGAGGGAAAGTGTTGATGTTTGGGCTGCTCAGTCTTCAGTGGCATCTCTCCATTTACTTAATGTCAGATTGTGGGCATGCTTTTTCAAGAAGCAAGATTTATGAGTTAACCTGCCTTTGCTATCAACTGCAACTTTTCCAGAATTTAAGTCACCAATTGTGGCAGAAAATTGGCATAAAACATTTTTTATTAGTTAAAAGCAAAACCTGTGTTGTTTCCAAGAGAAAAGCAGTTATGTTGGGTTGGCATAATCAGGCAAGATTCCTAGATTCCTAGGAAAGAAAGTAACTTCTTTTTTTGAGACAGCGCCTCCCTATAGTCCCAGCTGGCCTGGAACTCACTCTGTAGACCAGGCTGGCCTTGAATTTACAGAGATCTGCCTGTAAATTTATTTAATGCTTCTGCTAGCATTAAAAGTGTGCACCACCATGCCCGGCTTAAAGACGGTTCTTAGCTGCCACGTGGGTGCTGGAAATCAAACCAGGGTCTTCTGCATGAGCAGTTGGTGCTCTTAACTGCTGAGCCATCTCTCCACTCCCCCTCCCCCCCAAAAAGAAAGAACGTAACTTTTAACTGGAGACTCAATTTTACTATCTCAGCACTATGTAGACCTGGCTGGCTTCAAACTCACACAGACCCACCTGCCTCTGCCTTCTGGGATCATGTGCACCACCATGCCCACTAGATGTTGTTTTATTTGGGCTGTGGGGATAGCGCAGCCTTAAAGGCTGAGGCCAAGAACCGCAAAGAACCCCCCCAAACTGGAGAACTTGAAGTTGAGAGGAAAAATGGTAAAATGGTGGGGGGTGTAGGAGAGGAATTGGAAGGGAGGATATTGGGGTGGATTTGATCAAAACACATACATATGTATAAAATGCTCAAACAAAAAGAAGAAATGTGTCTTTAGACTGTGGTTGGATCATATCCCACCAAGATACACCTTTGACTTTCAGCAGTAGTTCCCAAACTGAACCTTTACACTTAAAAATTATTGAGGCTGTCAGAGTTTTTGCTTGCGTCTACTGTGATATTTGTCATATTAGAAGAAATTCAAACTGAGCCGGGGCGAGGTGATGGACGCCTTTAATCCCAGCACTTGGGAGGCAGAAGCAGGCAGGTCTCTGTGAGTTCAAGGCCAGCCTGGTCTACAGAGTGAGCTCCAGGCCAGCTGGGACTAAAGAGAGACCCTGTCTCAAAAAGACCAAAAAAAAATAAGGAAAAAGAAAAAAGAAATTCAAACTGAAACTGGGTGTGGTAGCTCACGCTTGTAGTCCTAGAACTTGGAAGGCTGAGGCAGGAGGATTGCTGTGAGTTTGATTCCAGTCTGGGCTACATTGTAAATTTCAGGCCACTGTGGGTTGTAGAGTGAGACCCTTGACTCAAATTTTATTATATTTATTTAATTTTTTTGTCTTTTTGAGACAGGGTCTCCCTGTAGCCCCAGCTGGCCTGGAACTTGATATGTAGACCAGGCTGGCTGCACAGAGATCCTCCTTACTCTGCCTCCTGAGTGCTGGGATAGAGGCTTATACCACCATACCCACTCTGTCTCAAATTTCAAAAAAAAGAAAAAGTCAAATTGAAACAAAAAAATTTAAGTAACATATGTTAGCACAAATAACAGATTTTTTTGAGAAAAATACCTATCCCCCCCCAAATAGCAGTGTTTTGCATTCTGAAAATGAAGATATATAGTATATACTTATAGATGTGTGTATGCATATCTGTGTTTATACACACACACACACACACACACACACACACACACACACACACATATATATATATGTATATGATAAAAGGGATAGAAGAGAGGAAGTCCACTGTACTTCCCGTCCTGACAACGTCCAAGGGTAACTGCTGCTGAGAACAGTTAGAAGCGTGGCATGAGGTTCTTTTTTCTTTTCCTTTTAAGTAATATATATTTGATTTACTACATAACGTTTTGCAGCTTGCAATTTCTAATATGACAAATATCACAGTAGATGCAAGCAAAAACTGACAGCCTCAATGTAGCATGAGCCTGCTTCCACTTAAGTATGTTTTAGGATTTTTGTGAGACAAGTTAATCCTTGGAAATCATGTAATAGTTATTGGTTGTAATCTTTGTCTTTATGAACTATTTCATTCTTTTGTTTTGTTTTTGAGACAGGGTCTCATGTAGCCCAGGTTAGCCTCAAACTCACTATATAGCTGAGGATGATCTTGAACTCCTGATCTTCTGGCCTATACCTCCTAAGTGCTGGGGTCACAGGTGTATGCTGCCATGCCTGACTTATTTTGTTCTTTCTCCTGGTCAGCTAGTATTCTGTATAATTTGAATATAGCATAGCTTATTTATTTTTCAGTCTTTTTTTGAAACAGCGTCTCCCTATAGCTCCGACTGTCCTGGAACTCACTCTGTAGACCAGGCTGGCTCTGAACTCACAAAGATTTGCCTGCCTCTGCCTCCTGAGTGTTGGGATTAAAGGCATGTGCTACCACACTTGGCTCCGCATAGTTTAGTTTTGTAACTACTAAATTATCTTAAGGTTTTGGTATTAAAAATATTCTTTGAGTAATTGTATGGGTTTTTTTCTTTATGATAAATTTATAGAAGTGAATTTCCTGTCAGAGGTTTAACATTTTTAGCTTAGTAGGATACTGTCAAATTTTCTCAGAAAATGTTGTGATAGTTTACTCTCTGCACTGTGTATGTGTGCCTCTTTCTTCCTTCCCTTCCCTTCCCTTCCCTTCCCTTCCTTCCCTGCACTCCCCTCCCCTCCCCCTCGCGCCTCCCCTCCCCTCCCACTCCCCTCCCTCTCCACCTCGAACCCTACTCCTCCCCCTCCCTCCCTCTTCCTTTTCTTTCCTTTTCTTTCCTTTACTTTACCAGCTTTTTGGCTTTTTTTCTTTTTGAGACAGGGTCTCACTGTAGCCCAGTAGCCTTGACTCCCCAGAGTCTGTCCTACCTCTGCCTCCAAATGCTTTAATACAAAGGATTAAACAAAATGTAGCACCACACTGGCTGTTTTTGACATTTTATTTATTTATTTGATGATTGAGCATCTTTCTTTCTTTCTTTCTTCTTCTTTTCGTTTCTTTCTTTTCTTTTCTTTCTTTCGTTCTTTCTTTACTTTCTTTCTTTTCCTTTTTCTTTTTTCTTTTTCTCTTTTGTTTTTTCTTCTTTCTTTTTTTTTATTTTTGAGACAGAGGTTCTATTTTTTTTAGCCCCAGTAGCCTGGAACTCATGCTGTAGACCAGACTGGCCCTTGAACTCATAGTAGATTCCGCATCGCCTCTGCCGCCCGAGTTCTAGGATTAAACGGGTCAGCACCCAAACCAGACTTAAAGAGTGTCTTAGCCACCATGTGGGTACTGGAATCGAATCTGTCCTCGCAGAGCAGTCGTGCTCTTATAGCCGCTGAGCCAATCTCTCCAGGACCTGTCTTTTGCATTTTAATGAAATGAAATATCTATTTAATAACACACCTTTAAGCATCCTGTGTGATTTTTATCTGTTTTATTACACACACACACACACACACACACACACACGTGTATATATATGTATATATATATTTAAAAATTTTAAACATTATTTAAGGGTATGTGTGCATGTGCACTTGTGCATGTACAGGCAATTTGCCATACCTGTACAGAGATCAGAGGTCAACTTTTAGGAGACAGTCCTTCCCTGAGGTCATCAGCCTTGGCAACAAGCTCCCTTACCCACTAAGCCATCTCAGTGCCCTTTGTACACACACACACACACATATTTTTACATAGGAAGGAACCTGATAGAAAACAAGAGGTCCTAGTTAGAAGGCAGAACATGAATAGAAAAAAAAAAGAGGGGCTTATTTTATTTTATTTATTTATTTTATTCAAAAAATTTTTTTTCTTTATTATTTTTTTATGTGTATGAGTGTACTGTCTGCATGTAGGTTGGTGCACCTGTGTCAAGCAATGCTGCAGAGGTTGGAAGAGGGCGTCAGATTCCCCTGGAACAGGAGTTAAAGATGGTTCTTAGCTGCCATGTGGGTGTTAGGAATTGAACCCGGGTCCTCTGCAAGAGCAGATGGCACTCTTAACTGCTGAGCCATCTCTCCAGCCCCAAGAGTGGCTTATTTTAAATCTAATACATGTTGCATGTCAGTGTTATATAGAGAAAATGTCCTTTAAATTTGAGTTAGGCTGAGAGATGTGAAACATGTGTTGTCTAATGCTTTCCCTCTTAACTGGTCATTTCTCAGTAGCTAGTGAATGTTTGGGGGGTGGGGAGAGAGGAGATGGATGAAAATTGTTTAGAAAGCCATATGGGGTATCAGGTAAAGTGAGAATGGAGACAGTGTAGAAACGAGGGGCAAGTGCTTCAGTAGTCTAGTGATAGGGGAAAAAACAGCAGACGTAACAGAGAAAGGAAATGGGAGGCGGAGGAAGAAGCAAAAGGGCTGGATGGGAGCAGGGCCAAGTGGAGACAGGATCTGCAGAACTCAGCGGGAGGCTGGGGGCATCAGATCTTGAGACTTTGGGGTTTCAAGTCCGTTGGGTTATTGCGCACTCCCCCAGACAAAATAAGAGACCACAAGGTTTAGGCTTTCCGGGATAAAGTTTACTTCAGGGTAGCCAGGGCTAGGCTCAGGGGAAGATAGAGCCAGCACTGAATGGCATCTGGCCTGGGAATTTAAGGGAAAAGGTGAGAAAGGGATTCAGTGAGAGTGGGGGTGGGTAGTGCATTTAGCAGAAGTCTCTGGATTTTCAAAGGGGCGGAAGATTCCTGAGGATGCTGTGTTGGCCCGTTTTTCCATAACCAAAGACAGGCTGGTAGAGCAGGATTCTTTGGGCCTCTAGTCTTGGGTGCCTCTCCATTTCAAATGGACTCCCTGACAAAGTCTTTCTGAGTCGATAATATTAAAAAGCCACTATCAGATTAGGACTACCTGGGAAAAACTCAGAGCAGAAAATGGTGAATTTCACTTACAAAAATTGAGCTTATTGTGATCCAAATAGAAGCCCATATGCAGCCAGACATTGTTTTTGGTTTTTTTTTTTTTGGGGGGGGGTCTCACTATGTAGCCATGGCTGACCTGGAACTCACTATGTAGACCAGGCTGGGCTCGATTTCACAGAGATCCACCAGCCTCTGCCTCCCAAGTGCTGGGATTAAAGGCATGTGCTCCATGCTCAGAGAGCCAGATGTCGTGAGTCAGGATTGCAGATGGGGGATTGGAACAATTGAGAGATTTATGGAACATTATCCTGAAGGTGATCATCAAGGGCATGGAACGCGTGAGTCTGCAGAGAAACTGGGGTGGGAAGATAGGTAAAAGTCCTGGGGAAGGAGAGGGCTGGTGAGACAGCTCAGGCAATAAAGAGCTTGCTGTGGAAGCATGAGGATCAGAGGTCAGATCTCTAGTATCCTCATAACTGCTGGGCGGGTGTGGTGCTGGCCTGTAATTCCAGGGCTTGGGAGGGAGAGATGGGGCCTTCCTGGAGCAAGCTGTCTAGCCAGGCTTGCTGAATCCATGAGCTCTGGGTTTAAGTGTGAGATGCTGTTTCAATATATAAAGGGAAGATAGATTGAAGAAAATATGTACCTGTGTACAAATTTGTACCCCCACGCACGAGAACATGCATACATGCACACACACAGACACAGAAAGTTATGGGGTACCTTTACATAATAGGCATAATTGTTTTGTTTTGCTTTTGCGGGGGCAAGATCTAATGCAGCCTAGCCTGGCCTTGAACTTGCTTTGTAGTTTAGGATAACTTAGAACTCTAGATCCTTTTTCCTCTACCTCCTGACTGCTGAGATTACAGATAGGCATCCTAACATCTGTTTTTATGCAGTGTTATGGGTCGACCCCAGGGCTTGGTGTATATGTATGTAGTAATTACTCTACCAACTGAGCCTAATATGCTTGGAATGACTGTGACTTTTTTTTTTTTTTTTTTTTTTTTTTTGAGACAGGGTCTCCCTTTAGTCCCCAGGTGGCCTGGCACTTGATATGCAGACCAGGTTGGGTTTGAACTCACAGAGATCCACCTGCCTGTGTCTCCACAGTGTTGGGATTAAAGGCCTGTGCCACCACACTTGGCTTGTTTGTGGCGTTTGACCTTTGCCCTAGTTGTTTGTCCTTCACTCTTTTCTCAAAGTCCATTTTTGCTTTTTTTTTTCTCTCTTCCTGTGCTTCTTTCTCAAATCACACTCTTCTGAATCCTCTATAGCCTTATCTATCTGAGGATTTGATCTTGAAGCCCTGGGTTTAGAGATAAAATTCAGAAAATAAGCTGGAGTATATTTTCATTGCTCTTGTGCTGTGTATGACTTAGGTAAGGATCAGTGCCTTACTGTACATATTGGGGACAGTCATCCCCCCCACTTCCTGAGATGTTATAAACCCTTAATATTTCTTTTTCTTCATTTTTTTCATGTGTATATAATATCCATGTGTGTAAATGCATGTTTGCAAATGTGTGGGCACATGTGTGGAGATATTTATGTTCATATGTGTGTGGAGGCTTCTCTTCCCCCTCTCTCATTGAGGTAGGTCTCTCAATCAAACCCAGAGCTCTCTGATACGGCTAGTGTCACTAGCCAGTTTGCTCTGGGGATTCCCTCTCTCCACCTTCTCAGGCTGGAATTACAAGAGGGTTGCCACGCCCACCCTCTATTTGCATGGCTTCTGGGACTCCAAACTCTGGCCCTCCCCTGTGTACAGCAAACCTTTAGCCCCTGAGCTATATCCACAGCCTAATATTACCATTATTGTTTTCTCCCATTCCTCTAAGTTATTATGGAATACAATTTGTTCCTATTCTGTTCCTGTGTTATCCTAGACAGTGTTTTATGTTCAGCATCATCAAAAGCCTCTGTGTTTTCTGCAAGAATTAGAGTCCATGCATGCAAAGCACTGGAGGTGGAACATCTGTTCGATAAACAGTTACAACCAGGAAATTAGATTGATGGAAATTGCTTCTGTTTCACCTAATTTAGCACCTAATTTTGTTTTGAGACCATGTTGTGAGAACTGTATGGAGTGCTCCAGACAAAACCTATAGATATAATGAGATAATTGTTTCCAGTATGATGAGGGAGGAAGATCGGAAAATCACGTGTGCTGAGGATGCAGTGACTGGGGAGAGGCTGGGATTCAAGCTGCTTCACCCTGTGGTTTCCTCTGCCTTCCTTTTACTTCATCTTGAGTTCTAACAGGGTTTTCAGAAGCCTTTTCTATCTTAGATGGTTAGATCTGACAGATCTCAGATTGGTCTTCAGTGTGCCATTTTTTTTTTTTTTAATAACCCTTGGGTTTTCAGAACCTTCTCTGAAAATGTCATAACTCCAATTGTTAATTTAGAAAAAGTCATTTTTTTCCCCCTCCGCTTCCTGGTGTGAAAATGGAGTCTGAAGCATTTTTTTATCTGGGCAAGTGGAAATACTTGACCTATTTTTTTTTCCCTATCATTTAAGACTCACCAATCAAAGTCAATTTAATTCTTGACAGGGAAGTTTTCTGTAAAAGTGAAGTTACTAGAAAGAAGGGGAGCAAGTTTCCTGAAACATTTAAAAAGGGTTAAGCTGAAGACAGGTGGAATCTCAGTTGTCCAAGCACTGCGATATTTAGAAGAAATTAGCATGCACAGCTGACTTGGAAAGTTAAAGAGTGATGTCAGATAATGGCAAGTGCCTTTAAGCGTTGAACTGTTTTTATACCCATTCTTCTTGGAAATTAATTGTATCGTTCCTCATATTGGTAAAGTGGACTCAACACTCTGAATTAAGGAAGACTATTTAGTTATCAACACTCGTTATGATCAAGTCACCACTCATCAGTCATTGTGAAATTTTGGTTCTTGCTGGACGTGGTTCCTCTCAGCTTACTAGCTAAGGAGGGAGCAGTGATAGAGATGGGGAGGGATTTGTATGTTGCGGCTACATGTGGTTCCTAAACCTGAGTCTACCGTGCATTCCTTAGCTTCTTTTTTTTTTTTGTCTTGTTGAGACAGGGTCTCCTTTTAGTCCCAGCTGGCCTGGAGCTCCCTATGTAGACCAGGCTGACCTTGAACTCACAGAGATCCACCTGCCTCAGCCTCCCAAATGCTGGTATTATGGGATTAAAGGTGTATGCCACCACGCAGGCAGCTTCCTCATTTTTTAAACATTTTTATTCTGTGTGTGTATGTGTATACACATATGTGTACTAATACATGCGTGTGGAAGTCAGAAGGGAATGAACTGGAGTCAGGTCTCTCCTTCCCTAGAAGTGGAACTCGGGTCATCGGGTTTGGTGGCGGATTCCTTTCCTTGCTGAGCCGTCTTGTCTTCCCCAGCTTCCTCATTTCTTTGCTGTGAGGCTTCCATCAGATATGTCATCTAACTGCCAGAGTCTCACCAAGTGTTTGTTTTCTTCCCAGTGTTTGTTTTCTTTCCTTTGCTTCTTCTATCACTCTTTCTTTCTTTGTCACATTATGGTTTCACGTGTATTTTATGCTGAGTCTTAGCCTTTCTGACTCTGAATCTCCTTATCTTTCTACCAGTTTCTGAAGCTCTTTCCACCGAACTCTTTCTACTTGTGACTCCAGACCCTCTAGAGTGAAAATCTATCAGGTTTGCCTCAGGTTTCAGATGAAATGTTAAGTTTATAAATGTTTTATGTCCAAAAATTGGTACTAAACTTAGCATGGAATGTGAATTCCATTTTGTAATAGAAGTCGCATTTCAGTAGAGGTTCTGCTTTAGGTAAAAATGCCTAGAAGCAAAAACACATTTAAGTAAAAGGTTAATAATGGTAGGTCTTTGTACTTGGTCCGAAATAAAAAATGTCATTGGCATTCTTTTTTTTTTTTCCTGTCTTTTTGAGACAGGGTTTCTCTGTAGTCCCAGCTGTAGTCCCAGCTGTCCTGGAACATGCTGGAATTAAAGTTGTGCACCATCACGTCTGGCCATCATTTGCATTCTTTAAAAAAATTTATTTTTGTTTTATGTTTATGAGTGTTTTTCCTGCATGTATATAAGTGCACCTGTATGTACAATGCCAACGGAGGCCAGAAGAGGGTGTTAGGTCCCGTGGAACTAACTAGGTCGTTAGCCACCATGTGGGTGCTGGTACTTAAACTTGGGTCCTCTGGAAGAGCAGCCAGTGCTCTTAACTGCTGAGCCATTTCTCCAGCCCCAGTGCATTGTCATTCTTGTAGTGACATGAAATGAAAAATGAGGTGTAGTATTTACTCTAGATATTGTAGAATGTAGTTGATGGAAAACTTGAAAGGAGCTTTGGAGTGCTTAAGAGTAGTAGTGATTTTTATATTATAATTAATTTAAAAGACCCTTATAAGAAAGTCACTGTGGAGACTGGAGAGATGGCCTAGCGGTTAAGAGCACCTTAAGAGCTCTTGCAGAGGATCCAGTTCGATCCCTAGAACCCACATGGCGGCTGAGAACTGTCTTTAACTCCAGTCCCAGGGGAATCCGACACCCTCTTCTGACCTCTGCGGCATTGTACGACACAGGTTCGCAAACCTACATGCAGACAGTACATTCATACACATAAAAAATAAAAATG
>VZQC01015004.1:6663760-6790137 GCA_009823505.1 Rhizomys pruinosus
TTTCTTTTTTGTTTTGTTTTGTTTTCATTTTTTTTAACAATAAGTGATAATTTGTGAGTACAAGCATCCTTCATGTAAAACCAATTTGCAAGCAGTTGTGCCCAAACCCACACAGCTCATGGGTCCCACCATCCAGCAGGGGGGCCTTGTATGTTCAATCAAGTTGATCAAATGAGTGTCCAGTCTATATTGTTGTAGTTGTTTTTGAGACAGGGTTTCCCTGTAGCCCCAGCTGGCCAGGAACTTACTACATAGACCAGGGTGGCCCCCATCTTACAGAGATGAACCCACCTCTGCTTCTCAAGTGCTAGGATTAACGGTATGAGCCACCCTGCTCCTTGAGAAAGAGAACTTGGAGAAGGTTAATTCTTTTTTTCCCTGGATTAAATTTTTTTTTTTTATGTGTATGAGTGTACTGTCTGCATGCAGGTTGGTGCACCTGGGTCATGCAATGCTGCCGAGGTCAGAAGAGGGTGTTGGATTCCCTTGGAACTGGAGTTAAGATGGTCCTTAGTTGCCATGTGGGTGCTGGGAATCGAACCTGGGTCCTCTACAAGAGCAGTCGGCTCTCCTAACCACTGAGCCATGTCTCCAGCCCCTGGAGAAGGTTAATTCTAAGTTAGGCTAAAGAATGCGTAGGAGTTTGCCAGTAAAAAGAAAGTAAGAAACAGGTTCGATCAAAAGAAAGGAATTACTAAAATATGCTACATATTTGGCAGCAGTTTTTTTTTAGAGGAATCATATGCATTTTGCTTGTATCTATTAATGGAAGGAATATAAATTCATAATGTAAATACAACAATGAGCAATCTCTAAATAGCATTAATCCACCCAATATTCATAGGTTCCTTCAGTGCTTAAATTCCTGATGACTAGGATATTACAGAGCGAACTGCTAATATATTGTCAACCAATGGGTGTGAATTTATTGAGCACCCCAATCCTTGTTCTAGGTAGTATAGCCTTCATCAGAATGTTACGATCAAGTTATGATGAATTCTTTGCAAAGATCGCAGTTCAGACTGTCTGGTTGGATGTTGGTTCTTTTCTATTTTATTTCAGGGGTCAGCTGTGAGTCATACAAGTGAATCCAAGAAGACAGAGGTTAAAGTCTACTGGAATGCTCCAAGCAGTGCCCCAAATCAAGTACAGTTTCTGTAAGTACAAGTGTTTCCATCTCTGTACTTACATCATTGAAATTGAAACCAGAATGAACTGTACCACTGTGCCACTGGATATTCACCTGTGTTGAGAGTTTTTGTTTTTGTAATTATACCAGTTTACTGATAGAAGAGTTTGTCTTGCTTTTTATTGTCATTATTATTTGAGACAGAGTCTTGCTATGTAGCATTGTCTGGCCAGGAAATCTCTGTGTAGACAAGGCTGGCCTCTAATTTGCAGAAATCTTTCTGCCTTTGACTCCAAAATGCTGGGATTACAGGCCTGACACTTCTGGCTTTTTTCCTCCTCCCTCTGATAGTATATATCCAGCATGAAGTATAAGAAGGACTGTGTACTGTAGTTTTTTAATTTGCTTTGTGGAAGAGTCTTAAAGTATAGCCAAGGCTAGCCTGTAACTTTCAGTCTTCCTGCTTTATACTCCTGAGATGCATGCATGGGTTGAAGGCATGCATCATCAACCTTGCCAGGACTCTGTACTTAAGGGGTGTTTAGTAGGTATTTGTTGAGTAACTAAAGTACTGCACTATAATCTTCATAACAGCCACCAGTTAGCAC
Organism: Rhizomys pruinosus; assembly: GCA_009823505.1. Lineage (NCBI taxonomy): Eukaryota > Metazoa > Chordata > Mammalia > Rodentia > Spalacidae > Rhizomys > Rhizomys pruinosus. The sequence continues at coordinate 6,665,498 of VZQC01015004.1, forward strand.
TGTAGTAAATGGTTTGCAAGTAATACTTTCTAAGATATTTGCTCTTATTTTATTTAGTATTAAAATACAAATAATACAGTCCTAAAATTGGATGGCTTTTGGAGAGCAGCAGATAAAATTTGCAGATTAGATTACCCCTTTCCTATTCCTCTGTACAATGTGGAATGGAATACCATAAAACCATGCAATGATTCTTGAGTGGCATTATAGATACATCTAATAGGTCTATCTATACATCTATATATTCTTATGGGAAATGTTGCTATCCTGATGTTTGTATTTTCTGATTAACTTTGTCCATAGCCCCCCAGCACACCATAGTACAATTTTGCACCAGTGCATCAGTTGCAAAGGTGGACCCCAGTGACAGGTAACTACTGCTTAGGCAGCCTCTGTTAAGTTTCATTCGGTAGCTGCGCATTTGTTATACATGCCTTTTGGAGGGTGTGATTAGTACGTAGCGAAATGGGTTGTAGTGTGCTGTTTTCATGTTAGGTTGTTGAAGCCCATCTAGTTTAGGAGCTCAGAAGAGCATTTGTGGCTGCTGTTAATATGCTCAAAGAACAAACTACCAGTAGGAGAAGAGGGACAGAGAGTTATAAAAGTTCACTTAGTGATGGGGTGAAAGAGTCTATATATAGAGATTTACTTCTCCCAAGCTGTGTGTTCCTAGTTCATCTCCTCCTGCCCTTTTTCCTTTAAAGTTTTGGTTGATTGAATGGACCACTGTTGGGCTTCTGTCTAATCTCACTGGTATTGAATGAGATGGACCGCTGTTGGGTTCTGTCTAATCTCACTGGTATTGAATGAGATGGACCGCCATTGAGCTTCTGTCTAATCTCACTGGTATCGAGATGGACCACCATTGGGTTCTGTCTAATCTCATTGGTATTGATTGAGATGGACCGCTGTTGGGCTACTGTCCAATCTCACTGGTATTGAGATGAACCACTGATGGGCTTCTGTCTAATGTCACTGGTATTTATTGAGATGGACCTCTGTTGGCTTCTGTCTCATCTCACTGGTATTGATTGAGATGGACCTGCTGTTGGCTTCAGTCTCATCTCACTGGTGTTACATTTCAGAGCCACAGTTGTTGAGAAGTATGCAGTCTACTGGGTGAAGATGTCTGGTCCTGTCATTTCACAACCAAATGTGCTTCCTTTTACTACTCCTAAAGCTACAATGGCACCTTTGTCAACATCGCCTCCAGTCTCCCACCTAAGCAAGCCAGTAAGTAACGTTTTGTATTTCACTAAATGGAATCTAAAATAACAACTTCCTTGGAAATTGATTCTATCCTTGGTAAGGAGTAGCTTTACTGGGTCATGGTAGGAAGTCTGGGGTTCTCTGTAGGACTCTAAAGGAAGCCTTTAGCACAACTTTATAATTTATAGGTTTGGATAAAGGACATGAAAGACTAGACATTCAAAGTATCGTTGTAACATTCATAGGAAATTTACACTAGCAAGAATGTACTTTCTTTCTTTTTTTTAAATTTTTTTATTTTTTTGGTCTTTTTCAGATAGGGTCTCCTGTAGCCCCAGCTGGCTAGGAACTCACTCTGTAGACCAGGCTGGCCTTGAACTCACAAAAATCCACCTGCCTCCGCCTCCCAAGTGCTAGGATTAAAGGCATGCACCACCACGCCCAGCAAAAATGTGCTTTCTTTGAAAATTAATTGGAGGAAACTTTTCCTTCCCTTCCTTTCCCCTTTCCTCCTTCCTTTCCCTTCCTTCCTTTCTTCCTTACTGTTGAATATTAAACATGGAGGAGTTTCAGCTAACTTTAGACAAGATTTGATGGAGAGTCTTAAAGTGGCAGTATGATATAGATTTTTTTTTTTTTGTCTTTTCGAGACAGGGTCTCTCTGTAGCCCCAGCTGGCCTGGAACTCACTGTGTAGACCAGGCTGGCCTTGAACTCACAAAGATCCGCCTGCCTCTGCCTCCCAAGTGCTAGGATTAAAGGCATGTGTCACCACACCTGGCTTATAGATCTTTTTTCAATAAGGGTAGTGTAATAGGGAATTCAGTTGAGTGTGGTGGCACATGCCTATAGTCCCAGCACTTAGGAAGCAGAGGCAGGAATGTCACTGGAAATATGAGGCCTAGCTTGTTCTACCTAGCGAGTTCTAGGCCAGCCAGAACTGTATAGAATAATGCTCTGTTTCAATTCTCTTCCCCCTAAGGGAAAAAAATCCAAGGCTAATCTGAGCTATCCTGAGCTGTATAGGAAGTTTGAAGACAGCCTGAATTACATGAGTCCTTAACCACTGTGAACTTATCAAAAAACAAATTCAGAAATGGATAGACTCAAAATATTCAGGGCAGGCTTTCACAGTTGAAAGAACACACGTGTCTAAATGTTGACTTGCCTACTTTCTGTCAGTCTTTGGAGAAAAAGAATTCATTTTTCATTTTTGATATAGGATGAGAAACAATCATAGTAGTTCTTAATATCATCATGAGAATCCATGAAAAAAATAGATATGTTTTCTAATGTGCCTTGCACTTAATAACTGTGAGCTGAACGTTAGTTCCATTTCTCTTTCCATTTTTGTCTATATATATCTCTGTCCACATATAAAAGACTAAACAAGTGGCTGGAGAGATCATTCAGTGGGTTCCATGGTTAAGAGCACTGACTATTCTTGCAGAGGATCTGGATTCAGATCCCAGCACCCACATGACAGCTAAGAACTGTCTATTACTCCAGTTCTAGGGGATCTGACATCCTCTTCTGTCCTCTGTGGGCATTGCATGACATGAATGCACATACACACATGCAGACATAACACTCATACACAGAAAATTAAAAAAAAAAAAGACCAGGGAGCTGAAGGGATGGGTCAGTAGATAAGAGCACCTGCTGTCCTTCCAGAAGACCCGAGTTTGGTCCCAGCATTCATGTACGGTGGCTTAATACAGCTCCAGGTCCTCTTCTGGCCTCCTCAGGCACCCCACACATGTGGCATACTCTCGCACAGACAGACAGACAGACATACAGACACACACACACACACACACACACACACACACACACACACTAAGTAAAGGTAAATCTTGAAAAAAAAGAAAATTTAAAAAACCTCAGTAAATCAGTTTTCCCTTACATAATATTAGTCTTTGTTTTTATTTTCTGGAGTTTTAAATTTATTCATAAACATATTTAATTATAGTAGTATAAATGTGTTACTTTTGTTTGACCATACATACAATTGTTAATAGATTTTGGGGCTGGAGAGATGGCTCAGTGGTTAAGAGCACCGAATGCTCTTGTAGAGGATCCAGGTTCCATTCCCAGCACCCACATGGCAGCTAAGAAGCATCTTTAAACTGGGTATGGTGGTGCACACCTTTAATCCTAGCACTTGGGAGGCAGAGGCAGGTGGATCTCTGTGAGTTCAAGGCCAGCCTGGTCTACAGGGCAAGTTCCAGGCTAGCTGGTGCTACAGGGAGACCCTGTTTCAAAAACATCAGAAAAAAAAATCTATTATTTGTGCTAGGTCTCACTTTAGTCTTAATGTTTATTTAAAAGTTGCTTTAAGTGAATAACTATTTATCAGCTTCCTAATAGAAAATATTGTGTTTTCATGCAGTCAGTAACAGGTGTCAGTTCTTGGAGCTTTCACTGTGCCTCTGTGACAAGTTTAGGACCTTTAATTAGAGGGAGGTTCGTCCAGAGTCAGGGGACAAGAGCACTTGGAGAAGTGATGTCAGAGTCAAGAGACCCTTAGGGAGCAAGTTCTTTGGCAGACGGGATGGAATGAGAAGGAAGCAGGGACCAGAGTCCCATTTTCCAGGGCCTGGTGCTTGCTGTCTTCGCCCTACTGTGAATGGTTTTATGTTCCTATTCAACATAGTGACGTCATCTTTAGCTCTCTTCAGACAGTCCCATAGCCCCATGCACGAATGCTCTGATCATTTCTAATTTGGGATCCATCTTCTGTTCTCTTATCCTTATGAAAAGGTTTTCCCATTATAACCCATATTTGAAAAAGTAGTGGCTGCTCAATCATTGGCAATGAACTGCTTGTTTCATAATTAAGACTTTTCCCTCTCTGTCATTTTTCTAGTTCAGTGCCTCAGAGTGTGGGAAGAAGAAGTTCTGTATTAGGAATCCTTTGAACTGTGACCCAGAGAATGAGGCTGCCTGCGTCTTCTTATCCTTCACCACACGTGACCAGTCAGTGATGGTTGAAATGAGCGGTCCCAGTGAAGGCTACATGTCATTTGCATTTTCCCATGACCGGTGGATGGTTTGTACCTCTTGATTGTGTAAGGAGGGCCACTAGAGTGAGGGAAGGAGGAGGAGCACTAGAGTGAGGGGAGGAGGAGGAGGAGCACTAGAGTGAGGGGAGGAGGAGGAGGAGCACTAGAGTGAGGGGAGGAGGAGGAGGAGCACTAGAGTGAGGGAAGGAGGAGGAGGAGCACTAGAGTGAGGGAAGGAGGAGGAGGAGCACTAGAGTGAGGGGAGGAGGAGGAGCACTAGAGTGAGTCTCATTAAGAGAGATGAGATGTGGCTTCTGGAGTTAAACAGAAATAAGGGTGGAATGGAAAAGGACCAACTAAGTAGAATGGATCCAAATCCAAACAGTGGTTTCAAGATTGTAACAGTCAGGTGGTTCCGTATCTGTAAGAACAGGATGTCTGAGGGTCAGCCGGGAAGATATTTTATGTGTAGTAGGTTTTCTTCTTTCTGTCTCTGAAAAAACAGGTATCACAGTTAAAAAAAAACTGCACAAAATTCCATGTTTGCAATGCCTTTCAAAGCGTCGTTCATTCCAGCAGGCAGAGCTCAGCTCTGTTCCTGCTGTTGCTGTCTCTGTTTCAGTCATCATAGTGCATGTCCTACACAGCGAGTTAGGCCCATATGTGTGACCAACATTTCTTAATTTCTGCTCTTCCTGGGGTTGGGGCGGTTTGGGGAGTGGGACACTGGATGGATTCAGTGATTCTGTAGGTAGCAACTTTGTGCTGTGGGGAAAAGCAGAGTGCTTCTAGCAGCATCCAATTTTCCTGGGAGAGGAGAGGGGTTCTGGCCAGGGCAAGTATACCTCCTATTTATGAAGGGTTGGCAGTGAAGAGAGGGATGATTAGCAATGGATCAAGCTCCTGGTTTCTGAATTGGGAAAGGCAAAGTGTTTTTATGGGGGGGGCGTTATTTCTATTGCGGTTTAAGCTTAACACCACTTCTTTAGGGAACCATATTTAAACAAAGAGAGAGAAAAGTAGAAAGAAAGAAAGAGAACTGTGAGATGGCTTAGGTACTCTGAAATGCACTGTAGCCACACATGGTGGCCCAGGCCTGGGATCCCAGCACTCTGGGTGGAGGTAGGAGTATCAGGAGTTCAAGGTCATGACCCCATCAAAAATACCAAAAAAAGGGTAAAACTAAAAAGAACACAAACACACACACACACACACACACATATCTTAAAAAAACAAATAAAGGCCAGGTGTGGTGGCGATTGCCTTTAATCCCAGCACTTGGGAGGCAGAGGCAGGACAGGCGGATCTCTATGAGTTCAAGGCCAGCCTGGTCTATAGAGTGAGTTCCAGGCCAGCTGGGGCTACAGGGAGACCTTGTCTCAAAAAATACCAACCAACTAACCAACCAACCAACCAACCAACCAAACAATCAATCAATTAACCAACCAACCAACCAACCAACCAACCAACCAACCAACCAACCAACCAACAAAACAAATAAAGATCCCAGCAGTGTGGAGGAAGAGGCAAGTGGATCTCTGTGAGTTCAAGGCCAGCCTGGTCTACAGAGTGAGTTCCAGGCCAGCTGGGGCTGTAGGAAGACCCTGTCTCAAAAAGACAAAAACAAAAACAAAGAAACCCCACCCACACACACAAAAACAAACAAGCAAGCAAACAACCCCCCCCCCCAAAAGAAACCAACAATAAAGCCACACGTTTCCTTAGGCACTTGAAAAGTAAAAAAAAATTCAATCTTTCCTCCTTAGAGTTATGTTTATGGGAAGTTTGATCTGTTTTCATGGACTAGAACGCTGTAATTGTTCAAAATATTTCCCCAGCTTTCTCTCTGCAGTTACCTCCAGACCTGCAGCTTATCATTTGGGTGTTCTCAGTACTAGAAAATGAATCAAATTTGGTGCATGAGAGGAATAATAATGTTGTATCAAGAATCAAATGCAACTATAAAGCAGTAAAGAACAGCAGTAGCAATGCTTGTTTTATGAATAGAATGAAATTGGTTGTGAAACAAATTCTGTAAATGAGTCCAAATAGGATCCAAAGGCCTTGTTGGATAAATGCACAATTTCATAAAGGTTCATATCTGGTGCACAGCATTCATTTACATATATTATTTACATATTATATACTATATATTACATTATATGTATTAGTCACTGAAAAATACTTGAAAATACAACTTATTCTCATAACTTTACAGCCCAAATTCATGTTTTGTTTTTTTTTTTGTCTTTTTGAGACAGGGTCTCCCTGTAGCCCCAGCTGTCCTGGAACTCGCTCTGTAGACCAGGCTGGCCTTGAACTCACAAAGATCTGCCTGCCTCTGCCTCCCAAGTGCTAGGATTAAAGGCTCGTGCCACCACGCCCAGCCCCAAATTCATGTTTAACATGTGTGTATATATATATTGTGGTTTAAGCAATATATATATAGTGTATATTTCTCTTCACTGGCCACATAAAATCTCAAAGAGGAAAGGAGGCTACTGTGGTGGGTAACTGACAGGCAGGCTGATTCTTTCCATTGTAAATTGTAGATGGAGGTGACACAAAAGCATTTATCTCTAATTCAAGATATATTTATCTTACTTAGAAATCTTATCCATTTCTCTTATGGTACTCATCAAAAATGTTTATAAAGAAGACTTAATTTTGCAGGTGCAGTTGATTTTGTAGAGTAATCCTTAATGATTAAAATCCGCTGTTCACCTGGGTCCCTAAATTATCGGAAATGGATCATCTTCAAGATATATTTTTAAAATGGTATTTCTATTTTAGGTTATGTTCAAAATTTGGTGTATTTTTGCTACCGTTGTGTATAACGTAAATTTAAATACTGAAGATGTTTGATATTATAAATACTGATTGGATAACCTAAACTACCTTCTTAAAAACTGGCTTGTAAATTGACAGCAATTGTTTTGTTATTAGAGTTCATCATTATAATTGATGAAAAGTATAATTTTCTATATTTTTGCTAACAATGGCTTGGTAATCTTTGAATAGTTTTTCCTATCTGTGATATTTTAATATATAATATAAGGTTTATCAGATATACACATTATGAACATCTGTGCTAAATCTTTCCCTGGTAGGTTGAAAACAAAAAAAACATAGACTCAGCCATGCATGGTGGTGCACACCTTTAATCCCAGAAGCAGGCAGATCTCTATGAGTTCAAGGCCAGCCTGGTCTACCAAGTGAGTTCCAGGACAGCTGGAGCTATAGGGAGACCCTGTCTCAAAAAGACAAAACAAAACAAAACAAACAAATAAACTCAATTTCTCCAACTCTACAATCACAACACAGATTCCCCAAGAGGAAGGAATTTCTGCCCACACAAGGAAGCAATTGATTTTCAGCAGACATTCAGCTCAGTTTAATCTCCCTGGCGAAAGCATCAGGTCCCTAGGCCCAGGGCTCAGTCCTGGACCAAATCTCTTCCTACCTCAGACACCAGTCACAAACTTGCTTTTGAATCTAGGGAAGACAAACCAGGCTTCCCAACAACCCTTCCTGGGGTTGGGGTAGTTTTCTTTTTTTTTTTTAAACTTTCATTTATTATTTTTTATGTGTATGAGTTTACTGTCTGCATGTAGGTTTGTGCACCCGTGTCATGCAATGCTGTGGAGGTCAGAAGAGGGTGTCGGATTCCCCTGGAACTGGAGTTAAAGACGGTTCTTAGTCGCCATGTGGGTGCTGGGATCAAACCAGGGTCCTCTGTAAGAGCGGTTGGTGTCTTAACCACTGAGGCATCTCTCCAGCCCTGGGGTAGTTTTCTAGTTATTCACAGAATCCAGGAAACACTTAGGCTTACTGGTTTATTTTAGATGATACTGCAAATGATACTGATAGAGAGGCATGTACAAGAGAAGGGGCCTTGAGCTCCCATGCCCTCTCTGGGCATACACCACCTTTCAGGTCTCATTACATAGGCATGATGGATTGAGTTTTGATCACTGATTGGTGATCAGTTTAACCTTCAGCACCTTCTATCCTCTTGGTAGGTTAGGTTGGGGTTTGAGGTTAAGGTCCTAATCCTTTAATCTTGTAGGTACTAGAGGCTGCCAACTGTCAATCAAGCCATTAACATATATTCCCCAAAACACTGGAGAGTCTAAAGGTTACAGGAACTTTGTATTAGAAGGGATGAAGACAAAATATATGTCTTGAAATACTGTACTTTTCCTGTATTATCTTGGGGCTTATGCAATCTTTTGAGGGCCAAATTCTAGGTTATTCCTAGGTTTTTTTTTTTAATTTTTTTATTAATTTTTATTTATTTCTGTATATGTATGAATGTACTTGTCTGCATGCAAGTTTGTGCACCCGTGTCGTGCAATGCCGCGGAGGTCAGAAGAGGGTGTCGGATTCCCCTGGAACTGGAGTTCTCCTGGAATTGGAGTTTCAGACGGTTCTCTGCTGCCATGTGGGAGCTGGTGATCGAACCCGGGTCCTCTGTAAGAGCGGTCGTCGACGCTCTTAACCGCTAGGCCATCTCTCCAAGCCCTTTTTTTTTTTTTGAGACAGGGTCTCCTTTTTAGTCCCAGCTGGCCTGGAACTTGCTCTGTACACCAGGCCGGCTTTGAACTCACAGAGATCTGCCTGCCTCTGCCTCCCAAGTGTTGGGATTAAAGGCATGCGCCACCATGCCCGGCTCCTAATTCCTAGTTCTGACTTTAATTGGATTCCACACTGTCAGGGTTAGTGGCTGGCTGATCTCATCCAGTTTATTGTTCTTAGACAGCACAATCAACATGAATCAACTAGATTAATGATTATTTTCCTCCTAGAGACTCCTTGTTTTCCTTATTCTTGGTAATCAAGAACACTATTAGAAGCCACTCAGCATTTCTGTTTACTTGTCAGCTATTGTTCAAGGTAACTCATAGAACATTCTATTTATTACTGTTACTATCCTCTCTGTTTGGGGAGAAAATTCGATTCTGACTTGGATTCTTTCATTCATCTCTCAGGTCCTTCTTCCTGCCTTGAACTTTTCCATTGATGTTTTATCTGTTTTGTGATATTGGGGATTGAACTCAGGGCCTCAGCACATGTTATACTTAGCTGCATCCCCAGCCCCAACTTTGCCTTTAAAGAAGCTTTAAATCTGTGTAAATGTTGAAAGATAGTATAATGACTCCATTAAGTATTCACCTGGCTTGGCCAATTTATCTTTTGTCCTTCTGTGTCTGTGCTCCTCTCCCTGTCTCAGCTGATTTATGTGGTATAAATAAGCACAATTTTCTCTGCTGAGCTACTTGAGAGTAAGTAGATTTGAGACATTTCCTTTCTAAAGCTTTCGGCTTGTCTGTCCCAAGAACACGATGGTTCTCTTGCAATTACTACAATTTTATCCCATTGAGAAAATTTGGTGACAGTATCATTTTTTTTTTCAATTCTTTTTATTGAATTTTTGTGTATTTCATACAGAAATTCTCAATCAATCTTAATCACCTTTATATCCCTTCTCCACTGGGACTTTCCTATGCCCCCCTACCCCCACTGGAATTCATATACTCCTCATTTGTGTTAAGGCCTACTATGCTAACTTAGTGTCCCCAGATGTTCCTTAATGCAAATTCATCCACTGAGGTCTAGTTAGCCTAACCAGAGTCCCTAGCTTTAAGAAGACCAGCTCTTCCTCACACAACAGTAATCAGCTGCCAAAATGTCTTCAGCTAAGATTGGGACCTGCTGCTCATTTCCCCAGGTCCATGCTGGGTTTTTGTCTGCTTGAGTTTGCATGGGTCTAGTGCATGTTGATACCACTGCTGAAGGTTCATATGAGCAGGGTCCCAGGATTCTATTCCCATATGGTCATGCACCTCTTCTCGGGCTCTTAGAATCTTTCTGCCCCCCCCCTTCCCCAATGGTCACTGAGCCAGGGTGAGTGAAGCTTAATATAGCAGTCTTGTCCAAGGATCCATACGCTACAGACTTCTAATAGCCATGGTTTGGCAATTTATGTCCTTTTGTGTTCCTGGCCCTCTGTAGGTGTAGAGGTTGCATTGTAGACGTGCTGCTTAGGCTTAGGTTGTTCACAGATAATATCTGTGTGTGACTAGTTGTACTCTGTAATAGTTTTCGTCTGGTACAAGAGAAACTTCTTCTTTTCTTTTTTTTTTGTATTTTTGAGACAGGGTCTCCCTGTAGTCCCAGCTGGCCTGAAGCTCTCTATGTAGACCAGGACAAGCTTCTTTGATGAGTGGTGACTGGGATATTTGTCTGTAAATATAAGGATACATTTAAAAAAATTTATTATTTTTTACGTGTACGAGTGTACTGTCTGCATGTAGGTTTGTGTACCTGTGTTGTGCAATGTTGCGGAAGTCAGAAGAGGGCGTCAGCTTCCCCTGGAACTGGAGTTAAAGATGGTTCTTAGCCGCCATGTGGGTACTGGGAATGGAACCTGGGTCCTCTGTAAGAGCAGTTGCTGAGCCATCTCTCCAGCCCAAAGGATACATATTTTGCACTTAGTAAGAAGTCTAGAGATGTGACAGCCTTGGGGATTTCTCTAATATCCATGACCTCTCCATCCATGTGTATTTGGCTATGTGTATAGTACCACATATGAGTTTCCTCATTGAGTGGGCTTTAGGTCCAATTAGTTAGCCATTGATTGCCCTTAGGATAAAAGTGCCACTACTAAACCAATGTGGCATGCTGTGCTGGCTATTGATATGGATATTTAGTCTTAAAGCTGGTGTTGGAACATANGTTCTCAGCCGCCATGCGGGTGCTGGGGATTGAACCCGGGTCTTCTGCAAGAGCAGTGGGTGCTCTTAACCGCTAGGCCATCTCTCCAGCCCTTTTTTTTTTTTTTTTGCTTTCTTATACAGTACAGAACCACCTACCTATGGGTGGCACCACCCATAGTTGTCTGGGCCCTCCCACATTGCTCAACAATCAAGACAATACTCCACAGACATGGCCACAGGCCAGTCCAATGAAGGAAATTCCCCAATTGAGGCTCCCTCAACCCAGGTGTGTCAAGTTGACACTAAAGCTGTCCAGCACAGTCCTCACACAGGTTTAGCCAAGTGTTTTATCACTGGGCTACACCCCTAGTCCTTTGTTCACTTTGTATTTTGAGACAGTCTCACTAAGCTGCCCAGGATGACCTTGAACTGGTTCCATAAACCAGAAAAGACTTGAACTTGCAATCTCCTGCTTCAGCCAACAGCTGAGATTACAAGCCTGTACCATCAGGACCCTCCTAACATATTCTCTTGCCCTTTATATAATAGAAAGATTGAGTCTTCGACAAAAGATGGAGTTAGAGTTCCACCAAATATCTTTTCATTACAAATTAATGTGAATTTCCTCATAATCCCACTCACAATTTAAAACTAGCCAACTCTCAGGGCTGGAGAGATAACCTAGCGGTTATCTGCAAACAGCTCTTGCAGAGGGCCCGGGTTCGATCCCCAGCACCCACATGGCGGCCAAGAACTGTCTAAAAATCCAATTCCAGGAGAACTCCAGTTCCAGAGGAATCCGACACCCTCTTCTGACCTCCACAGCATTGCACAACACGGGTGCACAAACCTACATGCAGACAGTACATTCATACACATAATAAATAAATAAATAAAATAAAAAAAAAATCTTATCCTAGATCCACACCGTCACCTCTCCATGCATTTGTCTGTGTCTTGCTGGCCTCTGGATCAATGGATTCTTCTTGCCCATTGTTTTGCAGTTTATTTGTGCCATCATTTTTTAGATGGTCATATTGACTGTATATGGTTATAGGGAGCCTCTTCAAGCTTGCTTCTGTCTCATTTTGATGTGTTTTCATCCGTTTTTATGCATGTCTTTTTTAGTGTAGAAAGATGTTTTCCATTTATACTTTCACTATTTCTCAAAGGAACTTTGTTTCTTTTTAGCAAGAATAATATTCTGAAACCAAGATTTGAGTTCTTATACAGGCCTTTCTACTGATCTTCCACCTGCCCTTGAGAGAGCTTTAAGTCCAGTGAGATAGCTATTGGTTACCCCTGAGATAAAAGTGCCACTATTGCACTGGTATAGTTTGCTGTGCCAGTCATTGTAGTGGTTTTTAAACTTTAAGGCTGAAGTTGGATATTCTTTTAATTTTATTTTCTTTCTTTCTTTTTTTTTTTTTTTTCTTTTCCCCGGTCTTTCTGAGACAGGGTTTCCCTTTAGCCTCAGCTGGCCTGGAACTTGCTATGTAGAATAAAGGTGCACACTACCACACCCAGCTCTTTTAATTTTTTAAGACACTTACATTTGTAGAAATTGTTCTTAGCCCTTGAGTGGTATGAAAACAAGCTTCAGATTCAGTTCAGTCTTCAGGCCATAATTTGTCAACTCTTAATTTAAATCATGTTTGTGCCAATTTTCTTATCTTGAGCTGTGGTAATTCTGATTAGATTGTGAGTTGTGCAACAATGAATAATTGTTTTGCTAGAATTATGTCCTGGAGAGTTTTTAAAAGTGGAACATTTAAAAATATTTGAGTCTGAAAGGAAAGAAATATGTTGGGATTTCATATTGGGATTTTCCTTTTTTTGAGACAGGGTCTCATTATGTCCCTGAAGGTCAGCCTTGAACTCTAATCCTTTTTCTCAGCCTCCTGAGTGCAGGGGCTTGTTGGAATTTATAGCAAAATACTTTATGATTTGGTAGAAGAAGTTAGTGACAGAACTGGGTGTGTTGATCTGTGCCTGTAGTCCCAGCTACTGGAAGGCTGAGGCAGGAGGATTGCTTGAGGCCAGGGGGTTGGGGTCAGCCTGCATAAGACAGAGAAAGCTCCATCTCTGTTTTTAATGTTTTCTCGACTGCATTTCTATTTGTGTGTGTGTGTGTGTGTGTGTGTGTGTGTGTGTGTGTGTTTATATGTGTGTGGGTGTGCTACCATGGCACATGTTTGGAGGTCAGAGGATAGCTTGCTGGAGTTTCTTCTCTCCTTCTACAATATGGATCTTAGGGATGGAACTTGGGTCATTAGGCTTGGTGTAAGGTGCCTTTACCCACTGAGGCATTTTCCCAGGCCCCTAGCCTTTCAATAAAGAATAAAAAAGAATTTAGTAGCAGGCATGGTGGTGCATACCTTTAATCCCAGCACTTGGGAGGCAGAGCAGGCGGACCTCTGTGAGTTCAAGGCCAGCCTGGTCTACATAGTGAGTTCCAGGACAGCTGGGGCTACAGAGAAATCCTGTCAAAAAAAAAAAAAAAATTTAGTAATTAAAGCACTTGTTATCTTAATGGAATATGAATGTTCTTAAGACGAAGATTATTAATTTATAGTATTACCTAAATGTACTTTGAAGTTATGGCCTTCCTTTTCAGCTACTCTAAAGAATAAGACCCAACTTTTGGAGTTAAGGAATATGGGACAGTAAAGGACAAGTGAGAGTGAGAGTTATACTGACGGGAACTGGGAAGGATGGAGATGATGCAAAGATAATAGTCATGTGAAGTGCTCAATGCTCAAAAGTTAATTAAAAAAGAATTTTACTCAACAAAATTTCCTCCTTCAACTCAGATATTTCTTTCTTCTTCTTTTTTTTTTTTTTTTTTTTTTCTGAGACCTAGAATTCACTATATAGACCAGGCTGGCCTTGAACTCACAGAGATCTGCCTGGCTCTTCATGCACCATCATGCCTGGCTCAACTCAGATACTTCTATCTGTTATATCATGTTAAAGCCATTGAATACACATTCAGTGTGTGCAGTAATATTTGGTTGCTTAGCAAACCATGTCTAATGCAGTGCAGTATGTTCAGTCATTATACGTAGGACACAGGTATTTAGTCTCAAGTTTCTGGCATAATGCTCCTAAGCAAGGTAAGTCAAAAGAAGCTAACAAAGCTATACTTTTCCATTAATAGATATAGACGCAAATGTTTGAATGCATATACATGATAGGGTTCATGTGGGATCACTTTGTGAGTTTATGGACATAAAGGCATTATGTATGTCTTTCAAAAAAATTTCTGGGGGATGGAGAGATGGCTTAGCAGTTAAGAGCTCCAATTGCTCTTGCAGAGGACCCTGGTTTGATTCCCAGCACCCACATGGTGGCTAAGAACTGTCTTTAAGCTGGGCATGGTGGCGCATGCCTTTATTTTTTTATTTTTATTTTTTTAAACAAGAAGTTTATTTAAACAACAAGATGCTTGACTTGAATTCAGGGTCTTTCCCATGCCAGGCAAGTGTTTTACTGCTGAGCTGTACACCAGGCTCCAATACTGGTCTCCTTGATCTGTTATTAGATTGAAATTTTAGACTAGAATTTTATATTCATTTTGGAATATATAACTATCTATCTATCTATCTATCTATCTATCTATCTATCTATCTATCTGTCTATTTATTTCTGAGACATAGTCTCACATTGTAGCCTTGGCTGATCTGGAACTCTCTATGTAGATTAGGCTGATCTCAAACTCAAAGATCCACTTGCCTCGGCCTGGGATTAAAGGCATATGCCACCATATCAGGCTAAACAGTTATGTTTTTTTTTTTTTGGTCTTTTCAAGACAGGGTCTCCTTGTAGCCCCAGCTGTCCTGGAACTCACTCTGTAGACCAGGCTGGCCTTGAACTCACAAAGATCTGCCTGCCTCTGCCTCCCAAGTGCTAGGATTAAAGGCGTGTGCCACCACGCCCGGCTCAAACAGTTATGTTTGAACTAAAAAAAATGAATTACCAGTTCTCTGTAATTCCTAGCTCATCAGCCATTGAGTAAAGTGTATTTTTAAAGCATCAAATGACATTTGATTAGTGACTCAGTACAATTATGCTGAAATCCCCCTCATGTCTTCTCATTTGTAAATGCGTTTCAGGGTGATGATGATGCTTACTTGTGTATTCATGAAGATCAGACAGTGCATATACAGCCTGCCTATTTGATGGGGCGGAGTTATCCTGTGATGGAATCAAGGGTAAGTGTAAACATGCTTAGTGTGCATTTCATTAGTCCACCTTCCGTGTGGACACCAATAGTGTGGCTGTGCAAGTGTGTCTGCAGCCTCTGAAGCTGGCAGTAGTCTGGGCAGAAGCCTGGCAACAGAATTCCTCTCAGAATGATCTGCATGAAGCTTCTCTGTCCTCTAGAAAACACAAGAAACATTTTTTCCCCATAGGAAAAGACTAATTCTTTTTAAAAATTTTCTTTTTAAAAATACATTTATTTTTACTTATGTGTATTTGTGTGCATCTGTGTGTGCACATTCCATGTGTATGGAGGAGTTCTAGGTGGTTGTGAGGTACCTGAAATGGGTGCTGGGAACTGATGTTGAGTCCCTTGGAAGAGCAGAAAGTGCTTTTAACTGCTGAACCATCATCCCTCCAGCCCCAGAAAAGACTAACTCTTATTTAAGTCACTTAAATCCTTTTTGTTGCATCTTACTAAAGAAAACCTATTTTATGGCTTATTAACATGATTTGAGCATGAGACAGGTTTTTACGAAGAGGCTTTAGATAGAGGACTAGCCTACATGCATGAAGTCCTGGGTTGGATTCCCACCACCACCTAAACTGGGTGTGGTAGTATATGCCTAGAATCCTAGCATTTGGGAGGTAGAGGCAAGAGAATGAGAAATTCAAGATCATCCTTGGGTGCAAAGTGAGTTTGAGGCCCATGTGGACTACATGAGACCTTGTCTCAAAAACAAACAAACAAACAAACAAACAAACAAACAAACAAACAAGCAAAGAAACAAACAAACCAAATAACTAGTCAGTCAGTCAAACAAAAACTTGTGTTAGTGACAGAGTATTTCTTGGCTAGCAAGAAGGATGAACATAGTGACTGGTGCCTTATATGGTTGTCTTGTGGGCTACTGGTCGACGTGTTTGCCCAAAGAAGACTATTTTCACCCCCCACAGGACAGTTGATAAACAAAGGTCTGACTGTGGCATTGACTTCCCTGTAAGATGCCACTGGGCCTGGCTTTCCTCAGTGGGCCTGGCATGCCTCCCCCCATGCACGCTGCACGCTGGCCACCAGGTTACTACTTGTTAATTATTTCTTCAGTGTTTGTGTGCTGGTGGTCAGACAGAGTCAGCAGAAAAATCTGCCAAATTTTCTAACCTGGGTAGAGGAACTGTGAGATTCTGGCTCAATGTAAAAAATAATTTTTGCCAAGTGGCATACAGACAAGCTGGAAGAGAGAACAATTCTGTTTTCTTCAAAGGGGAAGTGGAAAATCAGTGACACTCCAGGTAAACTTCCAGGGTAATCTTGGAGAAAGGAAATTGAACAGGTCAAGATTTTGATCATGTCTGATTTTTACCAAATCTTTGTGTGTGTAGGGGAGTCTTGAGGATATGGCGTGGAGGCTGGCTGATGGCGTCATACAGTGTTCTTTCAGAAGAAACATCACCCTTCCTGGGGTTGAGAATAGATTTGCTCTAAATGGAAGCTACTATGTCTTTCTAGCAGATGGCGCAGCTCATGATGGTAAGTACATTAAATAAAAAACAAAAAAAACAAAAAAAACTACCCTTTGGGGTGTGGGGTACATACCTTTAATCCCAGCACTTAGGAGGTAGAGACAGGTGCATGTCTATGAGTTCAAGGCCAGCCTGGTCTACATAGTGAGTTCCAGGCTAGCTAGAGCTACAGGGAGACCAACAACAACAAAAACTCCCCCCAAACTATGCTTGCGTGTTTTTGTATTTCCCCTCTTGCTTTTCCCTCTCCTTTGTGGAGCCTTAATTCCTCACTTTAACGTATGCACTTGGAGTTAAGGAGTTCCAAGTTTTTTCCTTTTTGCCTTCGAATTTGACTTTGAGTTAACTTTCTGTCTTTGTTTCTCTGAAAACTGCAGTGTCAACTAGGTTATAAGGCAGCATGGACTATGACCCAAATGGCCTCTGCTTTGTGAAATAAATTTAGACTAAATAGTTATGTCTGAGTGTCGTGATGTGTGTTTGTCCCTTGCAGGGGTTGTATGAACAGGGCCTTTGGGCTGGGTGCCAGAAGTACCAGATCTAGTGGGAAAACCTATCCAATTTGAATCTGGTCTCCTTGCAGAAGGGGGCTATGTCAAGCTGTTCTGCTGATGTGGTGTGTTTCCTGTTATGCATTTTTAAGACTGGTGCCATCCGGCTGAAGAGATGGCTCAGTGGTTAAGAGCACCGACTGCTCTTGCAGAGGACCTGGGTTTGATTCCCAGCACCCACTTGGTGGCTAAGAACTGTCTTAGGCTGGGCTTGGCAGTGCATGCCTTTAATCCCAGCACTTGGGAGGCTGGTTTCTGTGAGGCAGAGGCAGAAGGATCTCTGGGTTGTTCGAGGCCAGGCTGTGTGGTCTACATACCAAGCTCCCAGCCAGCTGGACTAAAGGGTAGACCCTGTCTCAAAAAGCAAAAAAAAAAAAAAAAAGGCTGGTGTCATATGATCCCAATATGCTAATAATTCCGAATATAGGGATATGAATGTTTTTTTTTTGTTGTTGTTGTTGGTCTTTCTGAGACAGGGTCTCCCTGTTGTATCCCCAGCTGTCCTGGAATCCACTATGTAGACATGACTGGCCTTGAATTCATAGAGATCTGCCCGCCTCTGCCTTCTGAGTGTTTGGGATTAAAGGCATGCACCAGCATGCCTGGCTTGAATGTTTATTCTTAAAGAGGTTACCCTGTTTTGTAAAACATGAAGTCGGAATCACTAGCTTTTGTTTAGGGCCTTGGCTAATGATACTTGAGGAACTGCCAGGAATTCTCTGTGTAGTGTTTAGTAACTCATCTCTCTGGAGCTCTTGACCTTGTGCTTGCAGCCTACTTTGAAGGTGGTAAGAATGAACATGTAGAATGGAGAGTGGGTGGTTGGGAGACGGAGGAGCCACAGGATGTATGGTACAGACAGATTGTGGGAAGCTTTGGCTTCTCTTTTTTTGTTTATTCTTTAATTTTATGTGTGCGAGTGTTTTGCTTGCGTACAAGTGCACCCATGACATGCAATGCCTGTGGAGGCAAGAAGAGGTCTACGGATCCCCTGGAATTGGCACTTGGATGGTTGTTAACTGCCTTGTGGGCACTGGGAACTGAACCAGGATCCTCTGTAAGAGCAGCCAGTGCTCTTAACTGGTGAGCCATCTCTCCAGACCCAGTTTGACTTCTTATCATATGGTTTAGGCTTTCTGTTATTAGTAAGACACAGCCTCCAGAAGCTTGAAGGAGCCTGTGTCAGTAAGTTTTAAGTAATATCTAGTTATCTGTTAAATCAAGCATTCTCATTTACATTAGGAACAGCAAGTGGGCCTGGAAGATTTCTTGAATAACTGATAACAGATAAAATCACTCAGTGTTTATGGAGTGCCAGTGAGTGGCAAGTCATTTTGTGTAATTTCTCATTTTTAGCTTCATGAGAAGCAAACCAGACATGTAACACTGTTTTTATGTAGGAGGAAACTTCTATAAAATGAGATCAAGTAATTTGTCCAAATAAGTAAATAGTAGCATTCAATACATTAGAACATGGAAAATATAGAAAATTAATCTTTTTTTTTTTTTTTTATTTCTGTATGTGTATGAATGTACTGTCTGCATGCAAGTCTGTACACCCGTGTCGTGCAATGCCGCGGAGGTCAGAAGAGGGTCTCGGATTCCCCTGGAACTGGAGTTCTCCTGGAATTGGAGTTTCAGACGGCTCTCGGCCGCCATGTGGGTGCTGGGGATCGAACCCGGGTCCTCTGTAAGAGCGGTCGGCGCTCTTAAACGCTAGGCCATCTCTCCAGCCCCTAGAAAATTAATCTTTTTGTTTGTTTGAGATAAGGTTTCACTCTGTTGCCTTGGCTATCTTAGAATTTGCTCTGTAGACAAGGCTGGCCTGGGACTCACTATGTAGACCAGACTGGCTTTGAACTAGGAGATCTACCTGCTTCTATCTCCTGAGTGCTGGGATTAAATGTGTATACTACCATGCCTGGGTAAAGCTAATTCTTTTTTTTTTTTTTTTTCCTTGAACTCCCTTGAACTCACAGAGATCCACTTGCCTCTGCCTCTCAAGTGCTGGGATTACAGATATGCACCTCCACGTCAGCTAAAGTTAATTCTTAGCCACCATGTGGGTGCTGGGAATCGAACCCGGGTCCTCTGCAAGAGCAGTTGGTGCTCTTAACCACTGAGCCATCTCTCCAGCCCTGCTAAAGTTAATTCTTTAAAAAAAATTTTTTTTTTTATTTATTCTTTGTATGAATGTACCATCTGCATGCAGGTCTGTGCACCGTGTCGTACAATGCCGCGGAAGTCAGAAGAGGGCATCGGATTCCCCTGGAACTGGAGTTAAAGATGGTTCTCAGCTGACATATGGGTGCTGGGGATTGAACCCGGGTCCTCTGCAAGAGCAGTCGGTGCTCTTAACTGCTAGGCCATCGCTCCAGCCCCCTAAAGTTAATTCTTAATGAGGGTCAAATGTTTTTGTTTTTAGAAGTTCTCGCTCAAGTGCTAGTCCTTGTGTTTATGTTATTGTAGCAGTGACTTTTTGCACATTAAATTAAATGAGTTTCATTTATTTCTCACAGAAATTTGATAAATGGTATTAATGAGGAAACTTAGATCTAGAAAGGCAAAGCAACTTGTTCAAAATCAAACAAGGAGCAAAATCAGGAACAAACCCCGATCTCCACTACAAACATGGTACCTGTCCTTCATTCTAAACCCTCCCTTTGGTGCTCAGCATGCTGTAATGCTCCTACATGCTTTTGAGTCAAATGCCTTTGTTTTGTTTTGTGACAGGGTTTCACTGTACAGCCCTGTTAGTGCTGGGATTAAAGGTGTATTTCACCAAGCCTCGCTTCAGCTGGATTTTTTTTTTTTCAATTGCTAGGGAGATTTAACAGTTAGGATGCACAATTTTAAGATTTGTTTTAGTCAATTTTATTAGTGTCTATTCATCATGTACACTGCTGGGTTTCATAGAGGTAGTTTTGTTCAAGTCTACTGTGTATTCTAGTGTATTCACCACCCTGCTGCCCTGTATTGTCTCACTTTCCTGTTTCCACTAGTCTCCTTCTCCCTTTCCCAAATAGCCTCACACACTCGCGCGCACGCACGCACACACACACACACACATCCACATGTGAGATTTGTCTTTCTGAGGCTGGCTTATTTCATTTAATATGATCTCTAGTTCCATCTGTTTTTTTTATTTTAGTTATTATTTTTATTTTATATGTATGAGTGTATTGCTTGCATGTGTGTAAGTGTGCCTGTGTTGACTCAGAGGTCAGAAGAAGGCGTCAGATCCCCTGGAACTGGAGTTAGGATGATTGTTAGCTGGCATGTGGGTGCTGAGAATTGAACCTGGGTCCTTTGCAAGAGCAACCAGTGCTCCTAGCCACTAAGCCATCTCTCTGGCCCATTCCATCAATTTTCATGCTTCACATTAAAAAAAAAATTTATTTATTTATTTATTTATTTATTTATTTATTTTTATGTGTATAAATGTACTGTCTGCATGGAGGTTTGTGCACCCGTGTCGTGCAATGCCACAGAGGTCAGAGGAGGGCATCGGATTCCCCTGGAACTGGAGTTCTCCTGGAATTGGAGTTACAGACAGTTCTCAGCCACCATGTGGGTGCTGGGGATCGAACCTGGGTCCTCTGCAAGAGCAGTCAGCACTCTTAACTGCTAGGCTATCTCTCCAGCCCCCATGCTTCACATTTTATACTTTCAAAGAAAAGCAATCTAAATGGAAGAATCCTTTTCTGTAATAAACCATGTATGTGTGACTGTGTGAGATGTTTTCTGTGTATGTGATGTATAGTGGAGCCTACATTTTCTTTGAAGCTCAGCACTATAGAAATCTGAACATATTTTCTGTTAGTAATAATGTCTTAAGTGATAATTCTAACACTTCAGAAAAACCTAGTGATAGATGTTACCATGTTTTGTGAAGAACAGAGCACTTTCTATCTCCTTTCTGCTTCTGTGACTGCAGACGGCTTGCTGGGGAGAATCTCTGACTTGCCTTTTGGGGTGTCAAGGAATGAGGCATACCTTGCACCTGGAGTCACCTGAAGTGACTGCTAAGGATACAGATTCCTGAACTCCATCCCAGACCCTCCGAATTGCTATTGTTGGTATTTAGAAGCTGCATCTTACTAAGCATGCTGGTGATTGAATATCAGGTGGAGTTTGATAGTTCGATACCTGCTTCAGAAGGTGCACAAATCTGGGGGGCACAGGGCACAACATTAGAATTTTCTTTTTGTTTTTTTCTCATTGCTTAAAATTTTTTCCATTTTAGGGCTGAGGGCTGAGGGCTGAGTGGTAGAGTGCTTACCTAGTTTGCTTCTACCCCTCCCCTACCTTATCAACCTTACAAAAATTTCACTTTAGATCTGGCAAGATGGCACTGGCTACTCTCACAAAGGACCTGGGTTTGATTCCCAGAATCCAAGTGCTGGCTAACAACCATCCCCAACGCCAATTCCAGGGGAATCTGATGCCCTCTTTTGACTTCCATAAGCATTGCATGACACTGGTGCACTTGCCTACATGAGACAATACACTTATACCCATAAAATAAAAGTAATGATAGGGCTGGAGAGATAGCTCAGCGGTTAAGAGCACTGACCACTCTTGTAGAGGATCCAGGATTGATTCTCAGCATCCACATGGTGGCTAAGAACATCTTTAAGCCGGGCATGGTGGTGCACACCTTTAATTCCAGCACTCAGGAGGCAGAGGCAAGTGGATCTCTGTGAGTTCAAGGCCAGCCTAGTCTATAGAACGAGCTCCAGGCCTGCTGGTACAAAGGAGACCCTGTCTCAAAAAAAAAAATGATGGGGCTGGAGAGATGGCTCAACAGTAAGAGCACCAACTGCTCTTGTAGAGGACTCAGGTTCGATTCCCAGCACCCACATGGCAGCTAAGAACTGTCTTTAACTCCAGTTCTAGGGGAATCTGACACCCTCTTCTGACCTCCACAGCATTGCACAAAACCAGTGCACCTACCTACATGCAGACAGTACACTCAAACACATAAAAAAAAATAATAAAATGAATAAAATCCATTAACAATCCATCTTAATATATTTTACAGTGTACATGATATAGTAAAACAATACTACATGGATTTGTTTATTAAAATATACATATATTTGGGGCACATGCTTTTTTTCCAAATTTATAGAATAAAAGGCAAATAAAACATGAAAGTTTTACCCCTAAAAATGGAGATTGTTGCTCCAGAGAATGAATCCTCCAGTTCTTTTGTCCAATTAGAGAGTGATTGGTTAACTCTTTAGCAGTTGTGCCATCATTACTAATGGATGCATTTTGATGGGCACTTTTGTATCATAGTTAGTAGAATTCACAGTTAGATTAGACTGTTGCACCCCAGATTCTTTTTGAGATGGAGTCTCCTGTGTTCCAAGCTGGCTTCAAATCCACCAAGAAGCCAAGGATGATCTTGGAGTTTTGATTCTCCTGACTTCACCCCCTTGTAGGATTACAAGCATGTGTATTGAGTTCACGTGGTGCTGGAGGGCTTTGTGCATGTTAGGCAAGCCCTCTACCAACTGTAGATCTTGAGAGGACAGGACTCCCCATTTGACCTGTTTCTCTCTTTGTTCCTTTGTTTCCCTCCCTCCGCCTTTCCCTTCCTCCTTTTTTCTTCCTTTATTTTATTTCAAAATTATTATTATTTATTTTTAGTTTATGTATATGAGTGTTTTGTCTGCTTGTATGTAAGTGCATCCATGTTGTGCAGTCCCCTAGGAGGGCCAGAAGAGGGCATTGGATTCCCTGGAACTGGAGTTATGGCATGGTTGTGGCCATGTGGGTGCTGGGAACTGAACCTCTGTTCTCTGCAAGAGCAGACAGTGTCCTTAATCATGGAAAGCCATCAGTCCAGCCCCTGAAATAAGATTTTTTTCTTAAAGTTACAGAAAAATTTCTTTTAAAAAATTTTTATTTATTTATTTATTTATTATTTTTTATGTGTATGAATGTACAGTCTGCATGTAGGTTAGTGCACCCGTGTCGTGCAGTGCTGCGGAGGTCAGAAGAGGGTGTCGGATTCCCCTGGAACTGGAGTTAAAGATGGTTCTTAGCCGCCATGTGGAACTGGGAATTGAACCCGGGTCCTCTGCAAGAGCAGTCAGTGCTCTTAACTGCTGAGGCATCTCTCCAGCCCCAGAAAATTTTCTTTTAATGGTATAGTCGAATTTACCTGTGTGGCATGGCAGTCTGAATGTATGATAGAAATATATGACTGGCTATAAAAAACATTCTTCTATGGTCAGTACTCTCCTCCGTAATTCCATGTTTTCTCAGAAATCTATTTCATCTAGAGCTGGAAATTTTTGGCTGACTTAGAATTGTGTATCATACAATTACAACGGTATCTTCATTTTCTTAAGCAGTATCTTCAGCATCAATATCTTTGCCACCTTTCCTCTACGACTACGGCACCTCCTTGTACCTTGTGGATGGCTTCCCAGGAGTTCAGTGGACTCTGCTGGCATTCCTTTATGATTTTCTAGGTTACATTTTGTTGTGAATGAACTTCAGATTAAATGATTGTTTCAATACTTTTGTCTTTACTTTCTTGGATCTAGGTGTTTTGAAGTGTCTTCACTGTTATGTATCTCCTCGATTTTAGTTTTGATTTCTTATTTAAACCAAGAGTTTTTTTTTTTTTTTTTAAACAATAGTCTAGTTGAGCCATTTTCCTTTTCCTTCTTGTTGCATTTTGGACAGATAGTATAACCTTAATCTCATGATTTTTAAAAATTAAATTAACTAACATTATTATTATTATTATTATTATGTGTGTGTGTGTGTGTGTGTGTGTGTGTATGTGTGTGTGTGTGAAGGCATGCAAGCACTATGGTGCTCATTTGGGGGTTCAAGAACAACTTTCCTGAGTTGGTTCTCTCCTTTCACTGTGGAGTCTGAGGATCAAACTTGGGTCATCAGGTTTGTGCTGCAAGTGCTTTTACCTGCTGAGCCTCCTCACCAGCTGTGCAGTTTTGAAATGACTGAGATATATTGTGTTGCCTAATATCTATAATTTGTTTGCAGTGGAAGTTTATATATGTCCATTATATTTTCTTAATTATTTTTATACTTGCATAGTATTCTAAAATATGTATAGTCTATAATTTATTTTCTGATTCTTCTAATAATGGACATTTAACTCATACTTTTTTTTTTAATTTTATTTTTATTTTTGAATGTGTATGAATGTACTGTCTGCATGTAGGTTTGTGCACCCGTGTCGTGCAATGCCGCGGAGGTCAGAAGAGGGTCTCGGATTCCCCTGGAACTGTAGTTCTCCTGGAATTGGAGTTACAGACGGTTCTTAGCCGCCATGTGGGTGCTGGGGATGGAACCCGGGTCCTCTGCAAGAGCAGTCAGTGCTCTTAACCGCTAGGCTATCTCTCCAGCCCCTTAACTCGTACTTTTTGTGCTGGATAGCTTTAGTGTCAACTTGACATACCTGGGTGGAGGGAGCCTCAATTGGGGAATTGGCTCCATTGGATTGGCCTATGGCCACATCTGTGGAGTATTGTCTTGATGGTCGAGCAGTGTGGGAGGGCCCAGCCCACAATGAGTGGTGCCACCCTGGGCAGGTTGTTGTGTACCGTATAAGAAGGTGGGCTGGGCATGAGCCAGAGGAGCAAGCCAGTGAACAGCATTCCTCCATGGCTTGTGCTTCAGCTCCTGCCTCCAGGTTCCTGCCCTGAGTTCCTGCCTTGGGCTCCCTAAGTGATGAACTGTGACCCAGGAGATGTAAGCTGAATAAACCCTTTCCTCCACAAGTTGGTGTCAGTCAGAGTGTTTTGTCACAGCAATGGAAGACAAACTAGAACACTTTTTTTTTCCTTTTTTTTTTTTAGCTCATACTTTTTTTTTTAAAAAATTTTTTATTTATTTCTATATGTGGACGAATGTACTGTCTGCATGCAAGTCTGTGCACCTGTGTCGTGCGATGCCGCGGAGGTCAGAAGTGGGTGTTGGATTCCCCTGGAGCTGGAGTTCTCCCTGAATTGGAGTTAGGGGTAGGTTAGTTTCAGCCGGTCTCAGCTCCGCATGTCTGGGGTGCTGGGGATCGAACCCGGGTCCTCTGCAAGAAGCAGTCGGCGCTCTTAACCGCTCTATTCTAGTAGGCCATCTTAAGCCCTAGCTCATACTTTTTAACCGCCATAAAAATTGTTTTCTAGCTGGGAGTGGTGGACACCTTTACTCCCAATTACTCACGGAGACAGAGGCAGGCAGATCTCTTGTGTTCAAGGCCAGAAGCTTGGTCTCCATCAGAGGTCTACGGACAGCTGGGGCTTCCAGGGACAGAGACCAAAAACAATTTGTTTCTCTAGATATCTTTGTTTAATGTGTATGAGTGTTATGCCTACCTGTCTGTAAATGATCTGGGTGCTTGTGCAGTTCTGAAGAGGGCCCAGACAGAAGATGGGGCTGGATCCCCTGGAGCTGGCATTTGGGAATTATGATTGTGTTTAATTGGAATTGGAATTATTTGATTTTAGTCGCCCCTCTCTCTTCCTTCTCTTTTCTTGTGGGTGCTGGGATTCAAACCTAGCTCTCGCAAGAACCAACCAGTGCTCTTAACGCCTGAGCCACTTCTGACTAGAGCATTATATATATATATTTATATATATATCTATATATATCTTATAATATATATATATATATTTGTCTTTTGGAGACAGGGCCTCTGCAGCCCCCTCCCCAGCTGTTCTTCAAATAACTCACAAGGATTGCCTGTCCTGGGTTCCTACAGAGTTGGGATTAAAGGTGTATGCCACCACACCCAGCTATAAATATTTTGTGCATAATTTTTGGCTAAAAATTCTACATGATCTGGAGAGACATCTCAGTTATTGAGTGCTTGTTATTTCATCTTGAGGACTGAAGTTTGGATTCCAGCATCCACATCAGGTGGTTCAACAAAACTGCCGTTGTAATTGTACGCTTTAAGGTACTCCGCCACCCTCTCTGACCTCTGTGGTCACTGCAAAACATGGGTGCACAAAAAACCTACATGCAGACAAAAAAAAAAAAAAAAAAAAAAAAAAAA
Organism: Rhizomys pruinosus; assembly: GCA_009823505.1. Lineage (NCBI taxonomy): Eukaryota > Metazoa > Chordata > Mammalia > Rodentia > Spalacidae > Rhizomys > Rhizomys pruinosus. The sequence continues at coordinate 6,691,751 of VZQC01015004.1, forward strand.
AAAAAAAAAATGTTTAAAAAAAACCCAAAACTATTTCTTGCTATTTGGTTCGATTAGATACGAACACATTTTACCCACACATATGAAAACACACTTGAAGTAATCCGTAATTTTTGCTTTTTATTTTAACTATTATATATATATAACATATATATATGTGCTAGTAATGAAATACCATAATAATGTTTCCTCAGTTTGTTTATGTCACTGTTATTTGGATTTTTTTCTTTTAGTTGTATGATGTAATGTCTGCATGTATGTTATTTCTGCATGTATGTAAGAGCAACATTATCTGCAATGCCCTCAGAGTCAAAAGAAGGCGTTGGATTCCCCTGGAAACTGGAGTTAAAGACGGTGGTTCTCAGCCTCCACTGGGTGCCTGGGATCAAACCCAGGTCTCTGAAGAGCAAGGTCAGAGCTCTTAACCGCTAGGCCATCTCTCCAGCCCCTATTTGGAATTTTGATTTGTTAGTCAAAGCCAGTTTGAACTGGTCATCTGTCAAACATATCAAAATGCTTTTCTCTGTCATCTAGTCACTGTCTTCCCTAAGCCCAATTTCTATTTGTTCATTCTAGGACTCTAGAATGCTGGTCATGGTTAATGGGTTGCACTTTAAAATACATCTGTACATCTGTTATTATCTGGTTTTGACGGCATACATCTTCAATCCCAGAATTCCAAAGGCAGAGGCCAGCCTGGTCTACATAGCGAGTTCCAAACCAGCTCGGGCTATAGGGAGATTCTGTCTCAGAAAACAAAACAAAACAAAACAAAACTCCCATCTGCTATCATTTGAGAATTACACTGGGTATTTTCTGATTTGTGACCATAGTAGTAATTATTTTGACTGATTTTTTTTTTTTTTTTTGAGACAGAGTCTCCCTATAGCCCCAGCTGACCTGGAACTCACTCTGTAGACCAGGCTGGCCTTGAACTCATAGAGATCTGCCTGCCTTTGCCTCCTGAGTGCTAGGATTAAAGGTTTGCGTCACCACGCCCGGCTTAAAGACAGTTCTTAGCTGCCATATGGCTGCTGGGAATCAAACCTGGGTCATCTGCAAGAGCAGCCAGTGCTCTTATCCACTGAGCCATCTCTCCAGCCCCTTGACTGATTTTTTAACCTGTTTGTTGTACCCATTCTTTTTACTATATTCTTCCATTCTCATTCTTTACTTTCATCCATCTTTCTTGGCCACTGTATTTTTTAAAATTAATTAATTTATTTTTATGTGTATGAATGTACTGTCTGCACGTAGGTCTGTGCACCCGTGCCGTGCAATGCCTCGGAGGTCAGAAGAGGGTGTTGGATTCCCCTGGAACTGGAGTTCTCCTGGAATTGGAGTTACAGACGGTTCTCAGCCACCATGTGGGTGCTGGGGATCGAACCCAGGCCCTCTGCAAGAGCAGTTGGTGCTCTTAACCGCTAGGCCATCTCTCCAGCCCCAGCCACTGTATTTCTTTAGCTTGCAGGAAAGGCACGTGTCCTTTCATGTATGTTCATTTTTTTTTTTCATGTGAATGCCAGCTTTTCACCTTTAATTATTTTTCGTTACTGTGAGAAATCTTTCTAGTCTACGATAATTTCTCAGGCAATTACATCCTGAAGTAATTCTTTATTATCATCTTTAGGTCGAATTTTTAGGCATTCTCAGCAACCTTTGACAACATATGAAAAATATGATGTGACAGGCACTCCAAGGAACATAGGAGGGTCCCGTTCTTCACCCCTTTTGAAGGCTCATGGTAAGTTACATGTGGAATATCATTACTGTGTTGTAGAATACACTAACCTGATGAGCCAATATTGGCTGGATTAGGAATGGTGTCAGGCATCACTTAGCAAATTTTCATGAATGTTTTATGCCTGAACATTAACATTTTCAGATAAATCTATCTGAATGTTTGCCAATTTTTATTAAAATTAGAGAAGATATCTAATTTAGTGATTTAACCATGGCTAGCACATGAAAATGTGGCAGTGGGTCTGAATGTGATCAGAATACACTGTATGAAATTTTGGAATCAATAAAAAAATCAGCAGTGAACTTTTAATGTGTTAATAGTTTAAGAAATGTTTTAATTATTGCCAATTATATCCAGGGTCTCACTGGATCAATTAGCTTTTATGATTACTTGATTTTTTTTGTCATTTATTAAAACAAAGGCTAATAAAAATGGTCTACAGATTTGGTAGTTCAGTTGTAATAGTTTGGTTCACAAATGTGGTTTCACTGTTGGATACTGATCAATATGTGATGAGTATGTGACTGATGAGTATTTGAGTATGTACATAGTCCTTGGTGGAATGCTTAGGTTTTAGGTATTTGGATGAGGGTGGCACCATGTTGGGAGAGGAGTTTCCTAGATACAACACTGTCCCATGATCTGGTGCTATCAGTGAAAGGTGATCCTACTTGCAAAATTATCTGTCTTGTTGGAAAGAAAGGAGTTAAAAGCAGGGAAACAGGGAAGGCTCAGCTGTTCTGTGCTAAAGCATTAATCTTCGGGGGGAGTTTTTCTTACCATTCTCTGTTTACACTGTCCAGAGTTCTCCCTGGTGCTGGGCTTTCCCTGATTTTCATGACAGCTCACCTTTACTTTATTGCTGTTAACTGGCCTCTGCTCATGCTGTATCTCCAGTTGGGCAGGAATTAGATTTGGAGGCCATGTATCTTTGCTTTTCCTGGTTCTTTAGGGCTAGGCTTGAGATGATAGCTGCAGACAGGCTCTATGAGAATAACAGCTAAGAAGTTAACTGCTGTGGACAAACTATTCTGTTTCTCTCTGTCTTTGCTTCCCCATTTGGGCAAGCAGGAATAATCATTACAAGTAACTCCTAGAATCATGGCAAAGATCAATTTGACTGAAACATGTCAAGCACTCAGAGTGTCTGGCACCTGATAGGAGATATGGGAGCATAGGCTTAGGAGTTATAGGGGTGGAAGAGTGAAAACTATGATACATAGGGTCTATTGGGTCATATTTCCCCCCCTCCCCCAAACTGAATGTGCTTTGCTGACTGTTGATGTCTTGTAAGTAGTTGGCTTGGTCACTGAATAAACAGCTTACTTACTTTGTGATGTCAACCTCTGTGTTTGTCCCCTGTAGGTGCCTTAATGTTTGTGGCATGGATGACCACTGTTAGCATAGGGGTACTGGTGGCTCGATTCTTCAGATCTGTTTGGTCAAAGGCTTTCTTTCTTGGTCAAGCAGCTTGGTTTCAGGTAGGTGAGGAAGAAAACTCAAAAAGATTTCCATATTACTAGGATATGCTGAAGTATATCTGCTTTTTTCTTTTAACATTTAGTATGTATGCATGTGTGTGTGTGTGCACGCGTGCACATGTTCATGGATGTGCAGTGCTGCATGTGTGGAGGTCAGGACAACTTGTGGTAGTCAGTTCTCTATTTTCACCATGTGGCCTCCAGGGATTGAACTCGGATTGTCAGGTTCGGCAGCAAGTGCCTTTACCCACTGAGCAATTTTCAGCTACAGCTATTTTAATGTAAGATCTTTTTTCCCCTTATGTGCTGGATAGCTTTAGTGTCAACTTGACACACTTGGGTTGAGGGAGCCTCAATTGGGGAATTTGGTCCATTGGATTGGCCTGTGGCCACATCTGTGGTGTATTGTCTTGATTGTTGAGCAGTGACAGTATAAGAAGGCGGGCTGGGCATGAGCGAGAGCAAGCCAGTAGGGAGCAAGCCAGTGAACAGCGTTCCTCCATGGCCTGTGCTTCAGCTACTGCCTCCAGGTTCCTGCCCTGAGTCCTTGCCTTGGGCTCCCTAAGTGATGAACTGTGACCCAGGAGATGTAAGCTGAATAAACCCCTTCCTCCCCAAGTTGGTGTTGGTCAGAGTGTTTTGTCACAGCAATGGAAGACAAACTAGAACACCTTAGTTTCTTTATTTTTATTTTTTTTTTTTTGAGACAGGGTCTCCCTGTAGCCCCAGCTGGCCTGGAGCTCACTCTGTAGACGAGGCTGGCCTTGAACTCGCAGAGATCTGCCTGCCTCTGCCTCCCGAGTGCTGGGATTAAAGCTGTGCACCACCACGCCTGGCCTATGACAGTTCTTAGCTGCCATGTGGGTACTGGGAATCGAACCCAGGTCCTCTCCAAGAGCAGTTGGTGCTCTCAACTGCTGAGCCATCTCTCCAGCCCTCCCCTTAATTTCTTAACCAGTTGAGAGCAGATGTAAGATTCTTGAAGATCAAGGTACAGTTTTGTAAGGAGGCAGGCTGAACTGGGGACATGTGAGAGCTACATCTTTCTCTTTGTCACAAAGATGTTGGGACCAAATGACTCTTCCCCATGCCTCTGTAGTGGGAGATGCAGAGAGATTCACCCACTGCATTATGTCTTCTGAGTTAAGAAGGGCTGGAAAGAAGAAAGAAAGACATCGCTGCATGTCTAGTTGAGCTGGAGTTTCCTGAACTTACCAGTCAAGATTATGTGTGGGACCAGAAACTGGAAATGTTCTATTTCACGGATTGGAAGGCAGTATCCTACAGGAAGCAGTGAGAGTCAGCAAGCGCCTTTCACGAAAGTGGAGCAGCCTTGCCCTTCTTGGGCCATAGAATATAGATATTTGCTTCTATAGTGGAATACCAATATGTGTTGTGAGAAAGCACATGTCCACTTCTAGAAAAAGCACTTTCAGTGGAAAGGCTAGGCTTTAATAGAGGGTGCCTTTCACTCTTGGTAGTCATAAATTTATAGCTTTGAGGGAAACCTTATCTAACCTCATTTCTTTCTATTGGTTGGCATGGCTATCTATTCTCTTTATTCTCTTTGTTGCCATCTGCCCTGCCCCTGTCTGACTGCCTGTGAGCTCTTTCTCATGCCCATTCACTTGTTCTCTTTCCACCTCCAAACTGCTCATGTGGATTTTTCTAACTGGAAGACCGTGTCCATTATTAGTCTAAGACTTCCACTGTCTTTATTTTTCAAAATTTATTATTACTGTTGTTAGTGTGTATATGCATGTGTTTGAGTGCATGATATGTGCATGTGGATGCATATACTGTGATGAGTATATAGAGGTCAGAGGACGACTTTGTGAGCCCATGTGGTTCTCTCCATGTTTAGAAGTTCTGGGGATCAAACTCACATCACCTGGCTTGTGCAACAAGTGCCTTTACCTGCTGAGCCCTGGCCTTCCACTGTCTTTAGAAGTATAGTACTGGTGTGATGTGTGCGTATGTGTGTGTGTGTGCGTGCACGCGTGCGCATGCGTGTGTGTGTGTGTGTGTGTGAGATGTATAGTGATATACGTAGACACCTATAGGCTCACTATCAAACATATATAACATACAGGGTAACTTTTCCTGGACTAGTTTTGTCTCATACCATGTATCCAATACATAACAGTTCCTATTTCTATTCACTGTTCTGATTTGCACAGTGATTCTAAGTTCCATATAGTTAAGCATGCTTTGTGTGAGGTATCCATTTCTGCTGCTCTGAGTAGGTGAAGCCTTACTGAATACTTTTGAGTGATGAGATGGCAGCCTAGAGTTTTTAAAAAAAAAGTCTAATAGTCTCCTAATACTTTATTTTTATTGGCCACCATCTGTGTTTCAATGTCCCTGAGATGCATGCCTTCAGCGAATCTCCCATGATCTCCCTGCTGTGACACCAGCTGTCTTTCTTACAATAAGCAGACTTCTCCCCTTGCTGTCTCACCTTGCAGGTACATCGGATGCTCATGCTTGCTACTTCTGTGCTCACCTGCATAGCTTTTGTTATGCCTTTTATATACAGAGGAGGCTGGAGTCGGGTAAGTGTATCTTCAATGGGTGTTTCTCTATAAGTCTGAGTTGAAGTCAAATCAGATTGCTGTTTTATTCTCAAAAGAGAGATAAGAACACATTTCTCTGTAGATCTCTTTTTCCCTTTTTGAGGGATCTGATGACTTCATGTGGTCAGGGATCAGGAATGAAGGAGACTGGAGTTATGGATGGTTGTTAGCTGCCATGTAGGTGCTGGGATGCTGGAGATGGCTCAGCAGTTAAGAGCATTGGCTGCTCTTGCAGAAGACTCAGGTTTGAATCCCAGCACCTATATGGCTGCTAAAAATCCATAACTCCAGTTCCCGGGGGTCCAGTGCCTTCTTCTGTTCTCCATGGACACTGCATGACATGGGTGCACTTACATCCATGCAGGCAGTACACTCATACACATAAAATAAAAATACAAGTTTATTATTGTGTGTGCATGATGTGTGTGTAGGTGTGCATACCATTGCATGTATGTGGAAATCAGAAGACAACTTTGTGGAATCAGTTCTTTCTATCTGCCTTTACAGGGGTTCTGGGAATTGAACTAAGGTTGGCATGCTTGAGCAGCAGGCATCTTTACTGGTTGAGCCATCTCACTGGGCCTTTTATGCTTTTTATTTTGTTTTGTTTTAGCTACATAGAGACCCTTTACATATTCAAAATCATGGTTACATTTTATATATGTATAACAGAGCACATATTTGAAAGCATTTTATACTGCTCTTTTTCCAGCCTTTAGTTTTCCTTTACAAAGTTATTCTACATTTTTCATTTGTGATCTGCTCTCAGTCATAGTACCTGAGCATTGGAGCCAGGGACCACAGACCATAGTCTTTTAGGGTATAAATGTCTCAGAGTAGAGGATCTTCTCAGTCTTTCTTCTAACTGTGTGAGTGGAATCTTTTAACCAAGTGGGCTAATCCAGTACCTAGTGTCTTAAGGACCACATAGAGCATCACTAAGGGAGGGGAACTTCAGGAACTGCTGAGATTCAGTGATGATGTATCTTCTTGACTTGTGTCTTCAGCTTTTACTATAGTGGTTCACTTAATTGACTTAACCAATGAACAGTTATTGAATGACTAAGACTCTGTCTGGCTCTGGAGTGACGGAGAATTAAAGGGAACCATGGCTTAGGGAAACAGTTCTAATCAAATCACACTCTGCATGGGGATGACAGCTCTTAACCTGGAGAGACCAGGGAGTTCTAGCTTGGACTGCAAATGGTTGTTTTGCTAGTGGCAAGTCTCTGATATCCTGAATGGATTCCACCACAACCGTTAATATATGCATGATCTTGGATATAGTACTTGATACAGCTGAGGCTCAGATCCCTTTGTAATGTTGAAACAGTAATAACGAAGTGTCAAGCATTGTAGTGAGTGTTAGGGATTATGTGTGGAAGGTGCATGTCTGGTACAAAGGAAATGCTTAGAGGTACCATTTATCATCACCATCATCATCATCATCATTGTTTAAAGCCACTGAAACTCATTAAAAGTACACTCACATATACTGGTTTTTTTTATTTTTTATTTTTGAGACAGGGTCTCCTTTTAGACCCAGCTAGCCTGGAGCTCACTCTGTAGACCAGGCTAGCCTTGAACTCACAGAGGTCTGCCTGTCTCTGCCTTCCAAGTGCTAGGATAAAAGGCGTGCGCCACCATGCCCTACACACACATATACTGTTTTTAATATGATTTAAATTGATGAAAAAGACTATAAAAGATTATTTAAAGGATGCATCTTTGTTCAGCATGCAGGCTACCACCCATACCTCGGTTGTACAGTGATGACTTTAGCTGTTCTTCAGCCTCTGCTGGCAACCTTTAGACCACCTTTACACGACCCAAGGTACGGAGAGCTTTGGTATATAAATGCCCTTTAGGTGGGTGTCATTGGTTGGCTAGCGAATTTCTTTTCAAGTAGAAATATTTTATAAAATACAATGATCAATTGTGTTTACATTTAAAGATTTTATTTAAAATGTGTTTCACATATCTAATTCCCGGGCAACCAGGGGAATCACATGCTTCTTATTCTCTTGGGAATTAATTGTTCTTCCATCACTTTTAAGACTACACACCAGTTCTTTATTTTGGTAGGAGGCAAATGTTTAACTGGACTCATTGGAGTGTGGGGACAGCTGCTAGAATCATTGCAGGTAAGTAACTGTGATGTCATTATTCATAGATGATTGCTGGCTGTTTTTGCTGCAGGTTGTAATTTGGCTTAAATGATTTTTAGATGCATTGGTAATAGGAATAATTGGTTGTTGAGGAAAGATCAGCCTTAAACATTGAAATCCAGGGAGTAATTTCTAGAGGTAACTATTGAAGTCATTATTTCAGTTTTGTTTTTTATTTTTTATGGCATTTTTATTTTATTTTATTTATTTTTGTATGTGTATAAATGTACTGTCTGCATGCAAGTTTGTGCACCCGTGTCGTGCAATGCCGTGGAGGTCAGAAGAGGGTCTCTTCCCCTGGAACTGGAGTTCTCCTGGAATTGGAGTTTCAGACGGTTCTCGGCCGCCATGTGGGTGCTGGGGATCGAACCCGGGTCCTCTGTAAGAGCGGTCGGCACTCTTAACCGCTAGGCCATCTCTCCAGCCCCCAGTTTTTTTTATAAAACTACCTTAAAACCAACTAAGTCTCCTTTTCATCTCCCCATAGTTGCCTTTATAAACTAAGTTGTGGCCAAGCATGTTGCTGGGCAAGTGAGGGTCATTTGGATTGAGGTGGGCAAGTGAGCCGGGCACAAGGGCTGCAGCTCCAGCCATCACCATGCGCTTGCAGGAAGTATGGTGGTTTTCAAAAGGCAATTGTCATGATCTAAGTCATTGTTTTTTATTTTTTTATTTATTATTTTTATGTGTATGAGTGTACTATCTGTATGTAGGTTTGTGCACCCGTGTTGTGGAATGCCTCAGAGGTCATAAGAGGGCGACAGATTCCCCTGGAACTGGAGTTAAGATGGTCCTTAGCCATCATGTTGGTGCTGGGAATTGAACCTGGGTCCTCTGCAAGAGCAGTTGGCACTCTTAACCACTGAGCCATCTCTCCAGCCCCATCATTGTTTTTTAGTAGAGGGATTGAACCCAGGGCCTCATGCAGGCTAGGGAAACAGACTGTCTCTAGGCTATATCCTTAGCCCTTTTTGTTTTTTATTTTGTGGTTCTGGAGCTTGAACAAACGACTTAATTCTACCCAACTGCCTGCCGACAGCTACATCCCAGGCCTATCCCCAGACCTTTTTTTGGGGGTGGAGTGTCTTTTTGAGACAGGGTCTCCCTTTAGTCCTAGCTGGCCTAGAGCTTACTCTATAGACCAGGCTGGCCTTCAAATCACAGAGACCTGCCTGTCTCTGCCTCCCAAGTGCTGGGATTAAAGGCGTGTGCCACTATGCCCCATCGCAGCCCTTTTTATATTTTTTTATTTTGAGAGTGGGTCTCACCAAGTCTGAATGCACTCTTAGGCCAGGCAGGCCCTGAACTTGTGATCCTCCTGCCTCAGCTTCCCAAGTAGCTGGAATTAGAGGCCTGCGGCAGACCGAGCTTCGCCTTAACTCTGATCAGGGCAGGCAGCTTTCATCCTTACATTGCCATTTGCCTTTTCCTATCACTACTGCCTGTTGGATTCAACTTGGAAGAAGGGGGTAACACATGTCATTTCTTATTTATGTTTTTACATTGTAGTAAAAACTTTCTGGAAAGTTTAGATGCCTTCCCCACCTCCTCCTGGTGTTAGGGATGGAATGCAGGGCTTTGTACTTGCCGGGCAAGTGCTTAACCACTGAACTACACCCCCAGATTCTAGGTGCTTTTTATTTTATTTATTTATTTATTTATTTAAGAAGAAATGAGACTTTATTGAATACAGTTGACATTAGATCCTGAGGGAAATAACAGGACATGGCTTGTTATCCTTCCCCCATCTTACCTGGCTTTTGTTTCTTCTAGCAGACAGGTAGGTGTTTTCACTGTTACTTTCTTTTTTTTTTTTTTCCNGCCAGTGTCCAAAGGAGGAAGGTCAGTATAGAGGAGAATCTCCTCATGCTTCAAAGGAAAACCGGGTCAAGCAAGGCCTGACTTTGTCCTCAGATGGAACTGGTCAAAGGAGCCAGGTGAAAGGCCTGACTCCTTGAGGACCAGAACCTTAACTGACCTTAACACCAAAACTAGCTTCATTTATCCGGCTAACTGTATGGTTTTACAACACTCCAACAGGAAAGTAGGATCGTAAAGAAAAATAAAATAACTTAACCCCATTACCAAAGAGATATGTGAGAGACCTACTGTGTATGGCTGGAAAAAACATCTCAGAAATAGGTAAGATCTGCTGTGCTATTAGATTTCCCGATGCCCAGAGGGAAGGGGCTGAGTCAGTCCAAATTAAGGGGGGTGGGAGGGGGTGGGCAGGCTTTATTAAGGGAAAAAAAAACGGAAATGCCAAAGGAAGGGAATGCGCCCTTGGGCAAAGCCAGACGGCCCACAGGGGGTAAAAGGAATGAAGAGTGAAGGAAGTGAAAGGGTGTGCAGAGTGAAAGGGAAGGGGGCCCCCCCCCCCCCCCACCCCCGCCCCCCCAAAAAAACCGTGGCGAGTGAAAGCCTCGAGGGTAAACTAGGGGTCTCTTATAGGGCAAGAGAGGAGAGATGGTGAAGTGCTGGAGTCTGGGCAGCTAAGCCAGGTGAGAGCCCCGAAGGTGAAAGTCGGATCTGAGATCTCCCTGGAATCAGGTGTTAGTGCACTTCTTGAACATTCTAGAAGCAGGGTCCTAGTTGGAAGAGAAGGGCAGGGACCACAGTACATACCTTCTCACTTCAGTCTGGGGCCTCCAGCTAAACCTACCTATTACTGACCTATCAAAAAATACTTGGGACTCATGACTGATGCCTCCCCAGGACCTATTGTCATGGATATAATATACTGGCTTTCATCCTGGAGCTCTGTGTACCAAAACTTTTTCTAAAACTTTCCAATCCCTCTCGTGACACATAGATGTTCACTCCCTCCAGAAGCTGTCGGTCAGTGACCTCGCTTCCCTTTTCATTGCACTGGATCCCCCGTCGGTTAAATATATATCGTCTGTTGGTTCTTTAATCACACATGGCCACAAACCACATGATGTTCTTCCTGCCTAGGACCTGGCTGGCAGTTTCACAAGGCTACCAGCTTCAGGGCTGTCAACTGGCAGCAGGTCAACAGTCCCCAGGCTTACCTCTGGCAAGGAGTGGGGAGGGGACCATGAGAGGTCACCCGAGGAATGAAAGACATGGACTCAGAGGAAATCCAGGAGACAGACTCAGTTTTATTCATGCCAGCAAGGTGTTTATATACTAAAAGCTAACATACTCTGGGCAAGGAAGTGGGAGCCAGGCGGAAGGGAAGGTGAGCCACCTTGGCTCCTACAGAGGGGGTGCAAAGCTCCCATTGTGCAACTGGTAAACTGGAGGTGACATTTTGCTCAGTACCTCAAGAAGGGGCCATCCGGTTATGGAACTTTGCAGAGATAAATGAGGCGGGATATACTGCAATATCCTGATCTCAAAGAGCTATAGACAACCCACAGAGACAAACTGAATGCCCATCGAGATATCAGATAACTCTCAGCAGTTTCTCTGTGACAGGGTGTGCTGGATAGCTTAGTCAACTTGACACCCCTGGTTTGGGGAGCCTCAATTGGGGAATTTGCCCAATTGGATTGGCCTGTTGGACACATCTCTGGTGTATTGTCTTGATTGTGGAGCGGACAGTATAAGAAGGCAGGGCTGGGCATGAGCCAGAGCGAAGCCAGGAGCAAGCCCGTGGACAGCATTCTCCATGGCCTGTGCTTCAGCTCTGCCTCCAGCTTCCTGCCCTGCAGTTCTTACCTTGGGCTCCCTGATTGATAAACTGTGACCCATGAGATGTAAGCTAAATGAACCCTTTCCTTCCCTAGTTGGTGTCGGTCAGCGTGTTTTGTCCCAGCAATGACAGACAAAACCAGGACAGTTATTGGTACCAGACGAGTGGGGTATTGACTGTGACAGACCTGACCTGGTGTTTTGGGGAAGGATTGTGGAGCGTTTGGAACTTTGGGTGGGAAGATCATTGAATGAATAAAGCTGTTGCTGTGGAGCTTGGAGCAGTTTTGCTGAAAGGATTTGTAGAAGATGGAAGCCGGCTTGTGAAGTTTTAGTTTCAAAGGAGAGTAGAGATCATCAGGACTGAGTAATCTGTGGTTTTGGTCAGCTGGGGCTGGAGACCTCAGCTGAATAACAGAGCCCAGAACCTGACGTGAAATTCCTGTGGTTACTGGGGCAATTGATGTTGGTTAGTTGGGGCTGAAAATCAGCTGTAAGTCACAAGCGACCCGCCATCACTGAGGTGAATCTTCTGGGAGAATTTCTTCAAGGTCCGCACACAGAAGCTGTGACCAGCGTCACGTCACCCGTGTGTGATGTGACGCACCTTACACACACTTCGTGTGTGTGCACACAGTCCACACACACACACACCACGTATGTTACGTCTTTTCCTCTTCTCTCCTTCCCCTTCTCTCTCCCCTTTTTTCCCCCGCCCCTTTGTGACACACACACACACCCACCGCACACCTAACGCCGACTGTCACTCCGACACGCGCACCACCTGCGTACTCCTTGCGCGCTCTACGTGCGTCTTTTGCTGTCACGTCCTCCCCTGACCCCCCCGCGTAGAGTACCCCTCACATCACTTCTAATATCCCAACCCCACTGTTCACGCTTCACCTTTCGCTATTTATACACAAACACATCTGCGCCACTGCACACGCAGCACAGACTTCCGTCACACACACACTAGCTTCGGCGCTGAGAGGACGACAAGCCCCAGCTAACCAGATCAATTGTCCCAGAGCTTACAACAAAAATTTTCACTTCAGGTTCTGGTCTTTGTTACTTACAACTGATTCTCCAGCCCCAGCTGACCCGAACCCACAGATTACACAGTCTTGATGATCTCTACTCTCCTTTGACACTAGAAACTTCACAAGCCAGGCCTCCCTCTTCTCACAACTCCTTCAGCAAAACTGATCCAAGCCCCACAGGCAAACCAATCTTTAGGCATTCAATGATTCAATGATCTTCCCAGCCAAAAGTTCCAAACACTTCCACAATCCTTCCCCAAAAACACCAAGGTCAGGGTCTGTCACAGCAATAGACCACTCTCTGGTACCCATAACCTGTTCTATTTTGTCTTTCATTGCTGTGACAAAACACTCTTGACCGACACCAACTGGGGAGGAAAAGGTTTATCCATCTTACATCTCCTGGGTTACAGTTGATCACTCAGGGAACCCAAGACGAACTCAGGGCAGGAACCGGAGGCAGGAGCTGAAAGCACAGGCCATGGAGGAATGCTGTCCACTGGCTTGCCCTCCGGCTTGCTCTCTTGTCTGCCCAGGGCCTGCCTTTTATACGTCACTGCTCAACAATCAAGGCATAACCACAGATGTGGCCACGGCCAATCCAATTGGCGCAAATTCCCCAATTGAGGCTTCCATCAACCCAGGTGTGTCAAGTTGACACTAAAGCTATCCATCACACCCCTGTCACCGAGAAACTTCTGAGAGTTATCTGATTTCTCCATGGGCATTCAAGTTATCTCCGTGGGTTGCTATAGCTCTTTGAGATTCATGGATATTGCAGTTTTCCTGCCTCACCTACTTCAGCAAAGTTCCAGAACGGATGGCTCCTTCCCTGGGTTATTGAGCAAAATGTCACACCTCCAGTTTACCAGTTGCACAATGGGAGCTTTGCACCCCCTCTGTAGGAGCCAAGGTGGCTCACCTTCCCTTCCGCCTGGCTCCCACTTCCTTGACAGAGCACAGTTACTTTTAGTATATAAACACACTGCTGGCATGATTAAAAAACTGTAGATCTGCTTTTTCCCGGACCATTCCTTTGAGTCCATGTCTTTCATTCCTCGGGTGACCTCTCATGTTCCCCTCCCCACTCTTGCCCGAGGAAGCCTGGGGACTGTGACCTGCTGGCAGGAGACAGCCCTGAAGCTGTAGCCTTGTGAAGCTGCCCGCCTGGTTCTAGGAGGGAAGAACATCATTTGTGGATTGTGGCCCCCACGTGACTAAAGGACCAGCAGACGATATATATTTAACCGACGGGGGATCCAGTGCAATGAAAAGGGAAGCGAGGTCACTGACCGACACGCTTCTGGAGGGAGTGGACATCTATGTGTCCCGAGAGGGATTGGAAAGTTTTTAGAAAAAGTTTTGGTACACAGAGCTCCAGGATGAAAGCCAGTATATTATATCCATGACAATAGGTCCTGGGGAGGCATCAGTCATGAGTCCCAAGTATTTCTGACAGGTCAGTATAGGTAGTGTTAGGCTGGAGGCCCCAAGACAGGAATTGAGAAGGTATGTACTGTGAGGTCCCTGCCCTTCTCTTCCAACTAGGACCCTGCTTCTAGAATGTTCAAGAAGTGCACTAACACCTGATTCCAGGGAGATCTCAGATCCGACTTTCACCTTCGGGGCTCTCACCTGGCTTAGCTGCCCAGACTCCAGCACTTCACCATCTCTCCTCTCTTGCCCTATAAGACACCCCTAGTTTACCCCCGAGGCCTTTCACTCCCACGGTTTCCTTTGCCCCCTTCCACTTTCACTCTGCACACCCTTTCACTTCCTTCACTCTTCATTCCTTTTACCCCCTGTGGGCCGTCTGGCTTTGCCCAAGGGCGCATTCCCTTCTTTGTCATTTCCTTTTTTTTCCCTTAATAAAGCCTGCCCACCCCCCTCCCACCCCCCTTAATTTGGACTGACTCAGCCTTCCTCTGGGCATCGGGAAATCTAAATAGCACAGCCAGATCTTCCTATTTCTGAGATGTTTTCCAGCATAGCACAGCAAGTCTCTCACCTCTCTCTTTGTTAATGGGGTATTAAGTTATTTATTTTTCTTTACGATCCTACTTTCCTTTTGGAGTGTTTAAAACCACACAATTAACTCAGATAAATTAATCTAGTTGGCGTTAAGGTCAGTTTGAGGTTCTGGTCCTCAGGGTAGTCAGGCCTTTCACCTGGCTCCTTTGACCAGTTCCATCTACATGAAGACAAAATCCGGCCTGCTTGACCAGGCTTTCCTTTGAAGCTTGAGGAGATTCTCCTCTATACTGACCTTCCTCCTTTGGACACTGGCTGGATGAAGTCCCTTCAGTGAATTTTCAAGACCTCGCTGGCCTGGGACAATGATGACTCATTGCCATAGAACATGTAGAGAAGTGCCCATACAGCATTTAAGTTGACATTAGAGGGCAAAGGCCAAAAGATTGTCCCTTTAAATCCCTCTGGCAAAATCAGATTAGTGCTTTAGGTACGGTTGTTAAACCTCCAAAGGTTTTTTTTTTTTTTTTTTGGTTCTTTTGAGCCAGGGATCTCCCTGTAGCTCCAGTTGTCCTGGAAGCTCACCCTGAGACCAGGCTGGGCTTGGAACTCACAAAGATTGCCTGCCTCGCCTCTGCCTCTGCCTCTGACCTCTGCCTCCTGAATATTGGAATTAAAAAGCCCCACCACAACACCTGGAGGCTGAAGCATTCTTAATAAATTCTGATTTGCAGTGACAAGACACTTCTGACTATTTACTAAACTTGGAGAGGAAAGCATTTACTTTGTTTACTTTCCCAAGTCACAGTTTTCATCACTTGGGGAGCTCAAGGCAGGGGCTCATGGTAGGAGCCTGGAAATAGGAACTGCAGCACAGCTAGGAAGGACGTGCTGCTACACCTCGGCTTGGTCTGCTGGCCCAATTCGCTATTGTTTATACCATATAGAAATATTCCCCAAGGGATGGTATTTCCCACAATGGGCTTGGCCCAGGTGTGTATACATGACACTAAAGCTATCCAGTCCACATTAGGTACTCTACTAGGTAGGATGGATTTAAACCATGAAAGGAAACATTTACACATAAGCCCCGCAGAAAACAACCCAAATAATGAAAAGGCTACAATACCTTCTAGGTCCATCTCAAAGACAGCTATTTTACTATAAACATACATAGTTTGTTTCTCTTGCCCCTCCATCCCCAGATTCTGAATTATAGGTTTGAGGAAGGGAAAGGGGGGAGGGGGAGGAGGGGGAATTTCAACCTACCTACAGCAAATGGGAAATAGACTTAAATCAAGCTTACAAGAATTGGTTTTATTTGGACTCTCCCATGTGGTTCTCAGAAGTAAAACCTAATTTCCCTCACAAATATTAAAAGTAACATGTACAAATTATAACAGAGATATATAAAATATTTTTAGTATGTATGGGTAACTCAATACATACATCCATTTCACCTGAGACTATAACAAGCTGTGCAGTACATGCCAAAGGAATAGACTTAAAATTTTGGCTGCAACACCGATTTTTATAATAATAGTACTGAAGCTCTGACTCTCTATGATAATATCCCAACAATTATTTCAGGTTAGACACTTTTAAAATAACATTTACGCTGTCGGACAGGTTGCACAGTACCAAAAATCTCCAGCTGTGGAACACAATTCCTTGCAATAAGAATATAAACATGGGCCGGGCATGATGGCGCAACATGCCTTTTAATCCCAGCAAACTCCGGGGGAGCGCAGAGGCAGGTGGATCTCGTTTAGTTCAAGGCCAGCCTGAGTCTACCAAGTGAGTTCCAGGTTACAGCTGGGGCTCCAAGGAGGCCGACCCTGTCCAAACGACAAATCATTAATTAAAATTACCATAATTAATAATAATAATATAAACATATTAAAAATAATGTCTTAGTAATGGCACTTCATAAAAGTTGTACTGTCTGTCCAGGGTCTGATGGGTTTTTTTTAATATGTTCTAACTATATTACAAGTTCTTAAAACAGTACCTACAACATACATACACCCCACATTGGAGAAAAAGCCCCCCTCAAGCAGTATCATACACATATGCATCCACAAATTCACACCTGAGATTTTTTTTCCTACTGTTTGTATCTGAACAGAGTCACATTGCTGTCAAACTTAAATGCTTTTCACTTGGAGACAGGCATCTTTAGAAATGCCATTTAGGGTGCTGGCGAGATGGCCTAGCCATTAAGAGCACCGACTGTCCTTACAGAGGACCCGGGGTTCGATACCCAGCACCCCACACATGGCGGCTGCGAATCGTCTGTAACCTCCAATTCCAGGAGAACTCCAAGTTCCAGGGGAATCCGACGCCCTCTTCTGACCTCCACGGCATTGCAACACGGACCACCGTTTGCACAAAACCTCATGCAGGAACACTACCTTCAATTTACACATAAATAAATAACCTATTATTAAAAAAAAAAAAAAAAGAAATGCCATTTGGGGCTTGGAGATATGGCCTAGCGGTTTAGAGCGCCAACTGCTCTTGCAGAGGACGGGTTCAATCCCCAGCACCCCCTTGGCGGCTAAGAACTGTCCTTTAACTCCAGTTCCAAGGGGAATCAGGACACCCCCTCTTCTGCACCTCCGCCGCCATGGCCCAAACCCCGGGTGCACAGGACCTACATACATGCAGACAGTTCACTCGTACACATAAAAAATCATAAATAAATTAAAAAAAAATTTTTTAAAGAAACTGCCCATTTTAAGCATGTAACCCTTAATGGTTCCCTTGCCTTCCCAAGGCCTGAGTGGCTTGGCTAATGCCAGTTTCTCTATCATGTTTTGGTGTTTGCTGTTACCAAACATTTTATACCTTTAATTTAAATTTTTTTAATTAAGTAATTTATTTTTATGTATGAATGTACTGTCTGCATGTTGTTGGTGCAATCCGTTGTCTGCAATTTGCCGCAGAGTCAGAAAAGGGTGTCGGATTCCCCTGGAACTGGAGTTAAAGACAGTTCTCAACTGCCATGTGGGTGTGGGGATTTGAAACTGGGTCCTCTGACAAGAAGCAGTCGGCGTTCTTAAACCGCTAGGCCAATCTCTCCCGTTCCCACCTTTAATTTTTAAAGTATGAACTCTCTGACATATTTTTTTCTCTGCAATATTTTAGGCAATTTGCAATGAAAGGGGAAACAATCACAACAGATAAAGAAAGAACCAGACAATCATATGATAATTCAAAAACCTATACTCTACTAAATTTGAAAAACCCAAGAGAAATGGATGACTATCTAAAAATTCTGGGATTGGCCAAAGCTTAATCAGAAGAGATTGACAGCTTAAAACAGAACCATACTATTAGACATTGAAGACTGTAATGAAAACAAGCCTCCCCCAACTAAAAAATCCCAGGGCCAGATAGTTTCAAGCCGAATTCTATAAAGATATTTAAAGAGGTCTTACCACCATTTATACTCAAACTTCAGAAGGATACAGGACAGAAGAAATATCCCAAAATTCCTTCTACGAAGCCAGCAATTCCACCCTAATACCAAAACAGGCAAAGACCCAAACAAGAAGAAAAACTATAGGACCCATCTCATTAGTGAACACAGATGCCAAATTCTCAACAAAATAATTACAAACAGCATACAGGCACACATCAAAAGATCATCCATCGTGGACCAGGTTGGATTCATACCAGATAGATGTGCAGGGATGGTTCACCATACATTAAATCAATAAATTCATAAAACACATAATAAATGGACTTAAAGACAAAAAACCCACACCAAATCATCTCAATTGATGCAGAAAACGCTTTACCAGGGGCGGAGAGCTGGGCCTAGCGGTTAAAAGCCCCCGACCACTCTTGCAGAGGACCCGGGTTCGATCCCCGCACCACATGGCGGGCCGAGACAACCGTCTGAAATCCAATTCCAGCGAGAACTCCAGTTCCCGGGGAATCTGAAACCCTCTTTCTGACTTCCGCGGCTTGCATGACACGGGTACACAAACTGACATGCAGACTGTTACATTCATTACACATACAGAAATAATAAAAAATTTTTTTAAAAAAATTAAAAAAAAAAAAGAAAGGAACACGCTTTCAGCAAAATACAGGATCCCTTCATGCTAAAAGTCCTCTTAGAGGGCATTGGACCCTTCCAGGTTCTTATCACATATAACTGGCAGAGGCATCAGATATTAAAATTCCGATATTTGGAAATGCATGGTTTTCAGGAAATTCTCTTCTTGATCACTATTAATCAGTATCTGAACATCTAAAGAATTATTTACGTTCTCACAAACAACCAGAGTACAGTACAGTCCCCTTTACATGTGAATAAGCTGTCATATGAAAGGCAGATTTCTTAGTGCATTCTGTTGGATCCTCCTTACCCCAAAACCAGAGTATTATACACAATTACATTAACTTCTAAACTGATACCAAGTTTATAGTCAGCATGACCCCCAGATCTTTTCAACCAAAAATGTAGTTCCAGAGCAAAAATATAATAAACATTATTTTTTAAATACGTCATAATCTGGCCTTTTTTATTTTATTTTATTTTTGTATGTGATAGATGTACTGTCTGCATGTGCGTTTATGCACCCGTGTCAGTGCATGCCTCGGAGGTCGAAGAGGTGTCGGATTCCCTGGGAACTGGAGTCCCGAATTGGAGTTACAGACGGTTTTCTCAGCCCCATGTGGGTGCTGGGGGATCGAACCCGGGTCCTCTGAAGAGCAGGTCGGCACTCTTAACGCTAGTGCCATCCTCTCCAGCCCCAATAAGCCATTTTTTATTGAGGGTTTTAAAATCAAAGCAAATTAAAATTACCCATCTTAAAAATGGAGCCATTTCCTGGCATTTCATTTCTGTTGCCCTTTATCTAGTTCCAAACATTTCCAGAATAAATGTTCACACCCACTAAGTAAGAGCTTCCCACTATATTCCCCTCTTCTGGTCCCTCCTGCTCCTAGCCCCTGGCAAACCATTCAGTCTGCTCCAGTGCTATGGACTCCATGTTCCAGATTTTCTGTTACACCAAAATCCACAGGGACAGGCAGCTTTGTTCTCCTGGCTTCTTTCATTTTAGCATAGCATTTGTAGGTTCATCCACATCAGAGCATGTGTCAGTACCTCATTCCTTTTTACAAATGAGTAAAGACTCAACTATGTATACATTCATTCATCTATGAGTGAGCTACAGGTAGTTCCCATCATCTGACTGTCAGAAATATTGCTGCTATGAACATATTTTTCAGTTAGTTTAAATATTTATTTCCCATTTCAACATTTAAGTACAAAGTTCAGTGCATTAAACACATTCATGGGATTGTTCAATCGTCATTCCTACCCATTTCTCAGATACAAACTTTGTACTCATTAAAAAACAACTACCATTCCCCACAGCCACCAGCTCCCTCCCCTGCTGACCACCATTCTACTTTGAGTCTTCAGAGATTTGACTGTGCTACGTCCCACACACAGTAGACTCATACAATAGTTGTCTTTTTATGTCTAGACTGTTTCATCTAGCACAATGTTTTCATGATGAGTATCATAGATTCTTATAATAAAAAATACATTTCATATGCAAAAATCTATTAATGTTTAGCGTCACAATCAAATGAAAAAATATTACCAATAACACATACAAAGCAAGCATCTTGGTCGGCATTGTGCGTCATGAAGATGTTCAGTGAGAGAGACTCTGCAGAGGACAGAGCTCACAGAGGACAAGCGACTTTCCCATGAATTTTATCTCAAAAATCAACAAGCAAGCAGGGCTACTCCAGCCTCCCAGTTCCCAGTCTTTTCTGCTTTACAGCAGCCACGGCCTCCAACCCACCACCCATTTACAAGGGTGGTCAGGACAAGAAGAAAATGGAGGTGTTCAGACTCATGGAAGGCTCCAGAGAGAGGAAAATTTTGAACTGAAATTATATCCTCCAGCTTTGGGTAGGACAAGAACGGAAAGGGCATTCAAAGTGGGGGGAACACTGATGCTGGGGGCAAGGGATGAGCACAGCAGGGGTCAGACAAGGAAGGGTGGGAAACCGGAACTGCAAGATACTGTTGCAAAGAACTTAGAAGAGTCTTTTCTCAGCTGGTGTTGTAGTGGCGCAGCACCCTTAGCACTTGGGAGGCAGAGGAAGCAGATCTCTGAGAGTTCAGACCAGCCTGGTCTTACATAGTGAATTCCTAGGGCAGGCCTGAGCTCCCGCGGAGACTGTATCTCAAAAAGATTTTTTTTAACCGTCTTTTCTCTTACTCCCATGAGTAATGGATGACCTTGAACAAGGACCTTTGTTCTTTTCCCTTTACTTCACCATGGAATATAGACAAACAGAATTTCAGCCAAGAGCTACATAGCCTCCTCAGCTTCCTAGTT
This sequence comes from Rhizomys pruinosus, assembly GCA_009823505.1. NCBI lineage: Eukaryota > Metazoa > Chordata > Mammalia > Rodentia > Spalacidae > Rhizomys > Rhizomys pruinosus. The sequence goes on from VZQC01015004.1 coordinate 6,712,768, forward strand.
GGCATCTGCTGTGTTTGTCTTTCCCACAGCCTCCTAGGGCTAGGGCTGGATATGAAATGGATGAGGTATCACCTAACCACTTCACAGAACCAGATCCTTACACAAACCCAGTGAGTACTGACACAAACTTGATTCACATATTTAATAACTTACCTGTGTCCTGGTTTGATTTCCTCAGCCCAGAAACTAATAAAAACAAAAACAGACTCACTTATAAACATTACCCCAACCATGATTTTCTAGGTGATTTCTTTTATTTTTGTGACAAACTATTGATCTTTATGTTACAGGAATGCCCTTGTTAAGAAAAACTAGGATTTTCCCACTGTTTTTTCAAAAAATCTAAACATATAAAATATTAGTTTAACAATCACTCTTATCAGAAGAAGTAATTTTTTTTAAGTACCCAGGCTGCGTATTACAGAAACAAGAAGAGAAGCCTATGAAGAAAGGAAAATAGAATTTTATTGCTCTGTGAGTACCAACACTCCAAGCAGAAAAATAATTTGGTCCTGGTTAAAAAAGAAAGTATGTTAAGATTAAGTAACAACGACTTCACTGGACAAGTCTTGTATGTCAGTCAATGGAGGATCCAAATAGAGCTAGTACATGGATCAAAAAAGACTGGGTTCCAGGTTTGGTCGCAGATAAACACCTGTAATCCCGGCAACTGGGAAGCAGAGGCAGGTGAGTTCAGAACAGCCTGGTCTATATTGCAATCCCGGCTAGCCAGGGCTGCATAATGATACTCTGTCTCAAAAAGAAAAAAAAAGAGGAGAAAAAGAAAGAAAAAAAAGAAAGAAGGAGGAAGGGAGGGCGGGAGGGAGGAGGGAGGGAGAAAGAGAAAAGAAAGACAGTACCAGATAGACATACATTGTAATATTGACCTCTTAGAAATCCAGTAAGCTATTTGGAAACCAAACCCAAGCAAATTCTATTTTTCCCTTAGAAGAACGTTGTCTTACTTATCAGATATAGAAAATAAGTTATCAAGAAATTTTACTAGCCTTAAGTCCCTTGTAATGGAAAGCTGAAGGAAAACATTTTCATATAGATATAGTTATGCCAATTTTCCCCCCTGAGCTGAGATGGCTAGGCAAGCGTTCTACCACTGAGATACACAACTTTTTCTTTGTACTTATTTTTTTTTCTTTGTTGATCGGTTGGTGGCTATTTATTTTTTATCTTTTATTTATGGCAGAGGTCTCTCTATAGCTCCAGATGGCTATGAACTCGGATTTAGATCAAGCACGCTCAATCTACAGAGACCAACCTCCTCTTGCCTACCCACATGCTGGATCAGAGTCCTTTTCTTTTTTTTTTTTTTTTTTTTTTATTTCTTTTTGAAGGTTTCCCTTTAGTTCCGTCTAACATGGCTGGCCTTAGAACCCAAGATTCCAACTGCCTCTCCTCCTGAGGCTGGTGATTAAGGCGTGTGCACCACAGAACCTGCGCACTTGTCCTTTTTAAACAGAGATATTTCAATTATAGTTTAAATTTAAGTAGCAGCCTCTTATAAACATAAAAACATGAAAATCCTTACCCCAAGCTATTTTACAAAATATCAAGATTAAGGATACACAAAAATTCCATTTTTGTTCACTGAAAATACGTAAACACTATGCAATTGGGACCATTATTTTATAAATACGAATGGGTCCTAAGGCCAAACAAAATGCATAACATAATCAAAATGATATCCACAAGAAATAAAATTCCCCCTCTCAGAAAAGTTTTTGTTTTGTTTGGTTGTTTTGTTAGTTTCGGGAGCAGGTTGTTTGATTTTTTGTTTCTGTTTTTAGCCATTTTGACGACAGCGTCTCCCTGTAGCCTCCAGCTGGACCTTGAATTTCTCTGTTAACAAGCTGGCCTATCTCACAGAGCTCTGCCTACCACCTGCTCCCAAGTCTGGGATTAAAGGCAAGTGCCACCACATTCAGTATTTTATTTAACTGTCAAATTTTCTTGTTTTCTTTGCCTAAAAAAAAAGACCAAAAAAAAAAAATAATAATAATAATAATATCATTTGCCACAGGGTCAGCAGGAATATAGAGAAAATATCAAAGCTGTTACAAATAATCAAATATTTAAACGAAAAAAAGTAACACTGGTCCCTAATTTAAGTTTTGTAGCACCTATTACTCCAGCTTGAAAAGGAAATAAGCCCGTGTCGTGGGTGGCGCACTCCTTTAATCCTAGCACTTGGGAGGCAGAGGCAGGCGGATCTTTTGGTTTCAAAGCCAGCCTAGGTCTACAGAGTGAAGTTCCAGGCCAGCTGGGGCTACAGGGAGACCCTTGTCATGAAAAGACCCAAAAAAAAAAAAAAAAAGAAAAGGAAAATATAAGTTTAAAAAAGAACAGATCAACGATCTGACTTAATGTAAGGAAAACAGCCATTCCCTTTCACTGAAAAAGAAACAGGCAAGACAACAGACCAGTGAGTATTTTGGTATTCCAGCGCCACCCACTGGCTGTAAGACGTCAAAGCAAATATGTGACGCCGCCAACCAAAAAACAAAAAAAACAGAGAATAACTGGAGTGTATTAACGAAGAAACAGCACCTGTGTAGCTAGATTCATCAGTACCGGAGTTGTTTGACAAAGAAACCCGTCCATATTACTTTATTTTCATAAGAGAGGAGAAATATTTTCTGTATTATGCTCACAAGGCCAATGTTATAAAATCTGAATTCAAGTCTACTCTATAAATGCTGACGGTCAAATTCACAGCTGAAACTTATTGACTATACAATGTTGTTCCTGCTCTGTAGTTTGAATCAATATGATTTCTCAGACATCTACTTGCACTTTTTGCTAACAAAATATAAGGTTCGAATCTAATAAATGTTAAAAAACACATACCTTCAGTTCAGTCCATCCATTTTACCCTTACCAGAGAAATGCTAAAAATTAGCCAAAAAACAGTCCCCCAAACCTCATCATACAAATATATTGCTTCTTTTTCAGTTGCTGGGATCAAATTCTAGGGCCCTAAACCACTTGCAGGAGCTTAGCAGAGCATGCACTTCCAGCCCTAAACGATTCTTCTCTAAAAAGTCCACAGGGCCCGTATATGGCTCCAGCCCTTGCCACAAAGTCTCGATGGCGCCCGAGTTAATCCCTGAGCCCAGCACGAGGAGAGAGGAACTGGCTTCCCCCAAGTGGTCCTCTTGACCTCACATATAGCACCAATGGTGTTGTCACACAAAGAAATATAAGAACAATGTTTTTCAACTCCAAGGCAACTTATATAAACTATTGAACAAAAATAAATGCTATTCATTTAATAATACCACAAGCATTGTCATATCAAATTATATAACCTAAAACCAGGTGTAACAGGCATTGCCGTATCATCCCAGCACCCAGATGTGTTAAAGCAGAAAGTCGAGTTCAAGGCCATCTTGGCTACACAGTGAATTATGAGACCCTGCTCTGTTTCTTATTTATATATATATATATATATTATATATATATAATATATACATATAATATATATCATATCCTTATATATTTTTAAATGCCCCCCTTTATTCTGGGATATAGGGTTTTTGTTTTTTTTCCTTTTGTTTGTTTTGAGCACAAACATTTATTTTATCCTAATCTGGTATGAAATACTGAGTCATTTTACCTCAAGCAGAACATTTCCTTCAAGATGCAGAATTACATATAAAGTTTAGCATTAGTCCATAGTCTGTATGACCCTCTTCAATTTGATCTACAAAGACCAGATTTCAGAATTTTTCTACAGAGATGTCGCGGAGACTTCCCAGTTAAAATATACTCCAGACAGTACAAGCTTCAGGTCTCCTTGTTTTCATGATAATTATGAGCAGGACCACAAAACCAACGTCTTCGCTTGTTCATACATGGTTGATTGCAGACAAAAATATGATGAGAAAAGTCACATTCCCGCAGATATAAATTGTCAACACAACCTTCTTGAAAACATGACCCTGAAAGAAAAACAAAGCTATAGAAGAAAGTACCGCCATCCAGGTTTGTATCAATAAATAAGAAAAGACTCACCTCTGCTTCCACAACACTAAATGACCGAAGGATCTGAATTCTGTCGTCCTCAAGTATTTCAACTGTCAAGAACAATATAAGATTATAAAGATAGCAATATGCAGGCAAACTAACTCACAAAGATTAATAAGATAGCCAGGCGTGGTGGCGCACGCATTTAATCCCAGCACTTGGGAGGGGAGGCAGAGGCAAGCGGATCTCTGTGAGTTCAAGGCCAGCCTGGTCTACAGAGCGAGCTCCAGGCCAGCTGGGACTAAAGGGAGACCCCATCTCAAAAATACAAAAAAAAAAAAAAACAAAAAAAAAAAGATATAAGAAAAACCTGCCAGGTGCAGTGAAACAAACCTTTAACCCAGCACTCAGGAGGCAGGTGGATCTCTGAGATTGAGACTAGCCTGGTCTACATAATGAGTTCCAGGCTAGCTGTCTCAAAATAAAAAATAAAAATAAAAAAACAGGGGCTAGAGGCTCAGTGGTTAAGAATACTTGTTGCTCTTCCAAAGGACTTGGGTTCGATTCCCAGCACTACCTGGTAGCTAATAACTCCAGTTCCAGGGGATCTGAGGCCCTATTGTGGCCTCTGTGGGCATTGCACACATGTGGTCTACTTACATACAGCAGACAATACACTCATAAAAAAGAAATAAAATATTTCAAAATAAATAAAACCTGAGTCCTAAGGTTCCCCAGTTTATAGAACTTGTAAGCTCCTTCCTTTCAAGCCACTAAATGTTGCAAACTTCTTGAATCTTGTGTGTGTGTGTGTGTGTGTGTGTGTGTGTACCCATGGGAAGCAGGTGCACATATATGTATGTCAGGTGTCCTCCCTCAGGCATCTCTCGTTGTTCTGAAGCTTCACCCTGTAGTCCACGCTACTGGCCTTCGAGTTTTGGGGTCCCCCTGTCTCTGCTCCCATCTCACAGTGTTGGGATTACAAGCATGCACCACCAACACACCCAGCCTTTTCTTTTTTTTTTTTTTTTTTTTTCTTTTTTTTTTTTGGTTTTTTTTTGAGACAGGGTCTCCTGTATGAACCCCAGCTGATACCTGCAACTCACTCTGTGACACACGCTGGCCTTGATATCCTCACAGACCCGTACTCTGCCTAGCCGTCTGCCTCCCAAGTGCTAGATAAAGCATTGGACCACCACACCAATGCCTTACACACCTAACTTTCCTAGTGAGTTCGAGAATCCCAACTGTCAGTTCCCTGGGCTTTGGTGAGGCTACATATCCAACTAACTTCTGACACTAAATAATTGAGACAAGCGACTATTTTAGCACACATTTTTAAAGGCATCTTAACCAATAGGCTTCTCTTCTTCTCGGTCCCGACGTGCACCCAAACATGTCCAAAGATATCTGAATTTTTTTGTATTTACTTACTTTGTTAGCTAACAAATAACACCACTCAAATCCGAAGTCTACGTTATTATAAATGTACAGAATATCAAATTTTAAGTACGACATGTATTGTAATAGGTAGCGAGCGTATGGAAATGAGTTCAATAATCTCTATATCAATCACCACTACTGGTATACAAGACTATTCAAGAACCACAGTGACAGGGTTTCCTTTCTTTTCTATGGTTTGTGGCACATGCCTGCAAATCCTAGCAGCATGAGTCGATGGCTGAGGACTGGTGCGAGAAACGTCATGATCTACTTTTAGTGCCTTTAGTCACGGGCTGATACATTTTTCTACATAATTTCAATTTATATCGAAGCTACCAGTAATGGCAGACAGACCTATCTTTTTATTACTGGTTCATCAAAGCTTAGGACTCCCAGATTCTAGCACATAATACTAGACATTACGGGGTTTTCAGTTACTGTTTTTATTTTTTTATCATTGTTTGTAGTGGGCTTTTTACTTGGTGCTGGAGGGATGCTGAACTCATGTTCTCATTGTTGCACAGCAACCACTTCCTCTTTTTTCTGTCCCCTTTATGTGCCATCTCTCCAGCCCCATAATTTGATTTTTCAAGTAGGTTACCTTTTCGAGAGAGTCGGTAAGTATGTATCTCCAGAAGGACCTCAGTGCCGATGTGCCAAACCACAAACCCCATCAGTGAATAGGTCTTCTGCGGACTGGGCAGATTCAGTCCTGGCAAGTCCATTCCTAGGAACATAGCTGCCACTGGTAAAGAAAAAAAAAAAAAAAAAAAAAATATATATATATATATATATATATATATATATATGTATAATCTGTTATGCATGTGTATATGTATGTATATTCAGAAGTGTCCCTCAACAAAAAGAAATAATTATGTTTATTATATCAATTAAAACACAAACACGCTAAATGTTTATGAGAAGAATAACATTTAAGACTGAGTTAATTTGGTCTGTTTTATTGTATATATATATATATATATATATATGAACAAGACAGGGTCTCATAATTCACTGTGTAGCCAAGGATGGCCTTGAACCTCTGACCTTTCTGCTTCTACCTCCTGGGTGCTGGGATTATAGGCATGCACTGTTACACCTGGTTTTAGGTTAATATAATTTTGATGACAATGCTGCTGTGGTATATTAATGAATACATTTATTTTTTCTAGTTTATATAAGTTGCCTTGGAGTTGAAAAACATTATTCTTATATTTTATTGTGTGTACACACACCCATGGTGCTTATGTGAGGTCAGAGGACCACTTGGGGGAACCAGTTCTCTCTCCTCTGTGTGGGGCTCAGGGATCTAACTCGGGCCCTCAGACTTGGTGGCAAGGGCTGAGCCATCTCACGGGCCCTGTGGACTTTTTAAGAGAAAACGTTTTCAGGGCTGGAAGTGCAGCTCATGCTAAGCTCCTGCCAAGTGTGTTTAGGGCCCTGAATTTGATCCCCAGCACTGAAAAAAAGAAGCATATTTCTAGTATAGTTCTGGGGGACTTTTTTTGGCTCAGCATTTCAGCATTTCTCTGGTTAAGGGTAAAAGTGGAGTGGACTGACTGAAGGGTATGTTTTGTTAACATTTATTTAGATTCTGAACCTTATATTTTGTTAGCAACAAAGTGCAAGTAGATGTCTTAGAAATCATATTTATTCAACTACAGAGCAGGAACAACATTGTATATGTCAATAGTTTCAGCTGTGAGATTTGACCTCAGCATTTAGAGAGTAGACTTGAATTCCAGATTTTATAACATTTGCCCTTGTGAGCATATACAGAAAATTTTCTCCTCTCTTATGAAAATAAAGTAATATGGACGGGTTTCTTTGTCAAACATCCTGGTACACTGATGAATCTACTACACAGGTGCTGTTTCTTCTTTCACTCCAGTTATTTCTGTTTGGTGGCGGCGTCACATATTTGCTTTGACGTCTTACAGCCAGTGGGTGGCGCTGGAATACCAAAATACTCCTGCTCTGTTTCCTTGTCCTGTTTCTTTTCAGTGATAACAGGGAATGCTGTTTTCCTTACATTAAGTCAGATCTTGATCTTTTCTTTTTTAAACTTTATTTCCTTTTCTTTTTTTTTTTTTTTTTTGGGTCTTTTCAAGACAGGGTCTCCCTGTAGCCCCAGCTGGCCTGGAACTCACTCTGTAGACCAGGCTGGCTTTGAACTCACAAAGATCCGCCTGCCTCTGCCTCCCAAGTGCTAGGATTAAAGGAGTGCGCCACCACGCCCGGCTTTATTTCCTTTTCAAGCTGGAGTAATAGGTGCTAAAAACTTAAATTAGGGACCAGTGTTACTTTTTTCGGTTTAATTTATTTGATTATTTGTAACAAGCTTTTGATATTTTCTTTTATATTCCTCTGACCCTGTGGCAAATGAATATTATTATTATTATTATTTTTTTTTTTTGGTCTTTTTTTTTAGGCAAAGAAAACAAGAAAAATTTGACAGTTAAATAAAATACTGAATGTGGTGGCACTTGCCTTTAATCCCAGACATTGGGAGGCAGAGGTAGGCAGAGCTCTGTGAGATCAAGGCCGGCCTTGTCTACATAGCAAATTCCAGGCCAGCTGGGGCTACAGGGAGACGCTGTCTCAAAATGGCCTAAAAAGCAAAACAAAAAATCCAAACAACCCTCCCTAAACAAGCAAACAAAAACAACCAAACAAAAAACCAAAAAACTTTTTCTGAGAGGGGGAATTTTATTTCTTTGGATATCCATTTTGATTATGTTATGATTTCTGTTTGGCCTTAGGACCCCATTCGTATTTATAAATAATGGTCCCAATTGCATAGTTTATATTTTCAGTGAACAAAAATGGAATTTTTGTGTTATCCCTTAATCTTGATATTTTGTAAAAGTAGCTTGGGGTAGGAATTTTCAGTGTTTTTATTTTATAGATGGCTGCTACTTACAATTTAAACTATCCTTGCAAATATCTCTGTTTAAAAAGGACAAAGTGCCAGGTGTAGTGGTGCACGCCTTTAATCCCAGCACTCAGGAGGCAGAGGCAGTTGGATTTCTGTGAGTTCAAGGCCAGCCTGGTTTAGCTGGGACTAAAGGGAGACCCTGTCTCAAAAAGACAAAAAAAAAAAAAAAAAAAAGACAAAGCTCTGATCCTAGCTCTTGGGAGGCAGAGGCAGGTGGCTCTCTGTAGATTGAGCTGTGCTTGATCTAAATCCGAGTTCAAAGCCATCTGGAGCTATAGAGAGACCCTGCCTCAAAATAAAAAATAAAAAAATTAAAAATACCAACCAACCATCAAAAAAAAAAAAAAATAAGTACAAAGAAAAAGGTCTGGTGATATTGCTCAGTGGTAGAACTCTTGCCTAGCCATCTCAGCTCAGGGGGGAAAATTGGCATAACTATATCTATATGAAAATGTTTTCCTTCAGCTTTCCATTACAAGGGACTTAAGGCTAGTAAAATTTCTTGATAACTTATTTTCTATATCTGATAAGTAAGACAACGTTCTTCTAAGGGAAAAATAGAATTTGCTTGGGTTTGGTTTCCAAATAGCTTACTGGATTTCTAAGAGGTCAATATTACAATGTCTGTCTATCTGTCTGTCTTTCTTTCTCTTTCTTCCCTCCCTCCCTCCCTCCCTCCCTCCCTTCCTTCCTTCTTTCTTTTTTTTCTTTCTTTCTCCTCTTTTTCTTTTTCTTTTGAGACAGAGTATCATTATGCAGCCCTGGCTAGCCTGGAATTTGCAATATAGACCAGGCTGTTCTGAACTCACCTGCCTCTGCTTCCCAGTTGCTGAGATTAAAGGTGTATGCTGCTACCACACCTGGAACCCAGTCTTTTTTGATCCATGTACTAGCTCTATTTGGATCCTCCATTGACTGACATACAAGACTTGTCCAGTGAAGTCGTTGTTACTTAATCTTAACATACTTTCTTTTTTAACCAGGACCAAATTATTTTTCTGCTTGGAGTGGTTGGTACTCACAGATCACAAATTCTATTTTTCCTCTTCTCTAGGCTTCTCTTCTTGTTTCTGTAATACGCAGCCTGGGTACTTAAAAAAAATTACTTCTTCTGATAAGAGTGATTGTTAAACTAAATACTTTTATATGTTTAGGATTTTTTTTCAAAAACAGTGGGAAAAATCCTATGTTTTCTTAAACAAGGGACATTCTGTAACATAAAGATCAATATGTTTTCACAAAAATAAAAGAAATCACCTAGAAAATCATGGTTGGGGTAATGTTTATAAGTGAGTCTGTTTTTGTTTTTATTAGTTTCTGGGCTGAGGAAATCAAACCAGGACACAGGTAAGTTATTAAATATGTGAATCAAGTTTGTGTCAGTACTCACTGGGTTTGTGTAAGGATCTGGTTCTGTGAAGTGGTTAGGTGATACCTCATCCATTTCATATCCAGCCCTAGCCCTAGGAGGCTGTGGGAAAGACAAACACAGCAGATGCCAACTAGGAAGCTGAGGAGGCTATGTAGCTCTTGGCTGAAATTCTGTTTGTCTATATTCCATGGTGAAGTAAAGGGAAAAGAACAAAGGTCCTTGTTCAAGGTCATCCATTACTCATGGGAGTAAGAGAAAAGACTTTTAAAAAAAATCTTTTTGAGATACAGTCTCCCGGTAGCTCAGGCTGCCCTAGAATTCACTATGTAGACCAGGCTGGTCTTGAACTCACAGAGATCTGCCTTCCTCTGCCTCCCAAGTGCTAGGTGTGCGCCACTACACCCAGCTGAGAAAAGACTCTTCTAAGTTCTTTGCAACAGTATCTTGCAGTTCCGGTTTCCCACCCTTCCTTGTCTGACCCCTGCTGTGCTCATCCCTTGCCCCCAGCATCAGTGTTCCCCCCACTTTGAATGCCCTTTCCGTTCTTGTCCTACCCAAAGCTGGAGGATATAATTTCAGTTCAAAATTTTCCTCTCTCTGGAGCCTTCCATGAGTCTGAACACCTCCATTTTCTTCTTGTCCTGACCACCCTTGTAAATGGGTGGTGGGTTGGAGGCCGTGGCTGCTGTAAAGCAGAAAAGACTGGGAACTGGGAGGCTGGAGTAGCCCTGCTTGCTTGTTGATTTTTGAGATAAAATTCATGGGAAAGTCGCTTGTCCTCTGTGAGCTCTGTCCTCTGCAGAGTCTCTCTCACTGAACATCTTCATGACGCACAATGCCGACCAAGATGCTTGCTTTGTATGTGTTATTGGTAATATTTTTTCATTTGATTGTGACGCTAAACATTAATAGATTTTTGCATATGAAATGTATTTTTTATTATAAGAATCTATGATACTCATCATGAAAACATTGTGCTAGATGAAACAGTCTAGACATAAAAAGACAACTATTGTATGAGTCTACTGTGTGTGGGACGTAGCACAGTCAAATCTCTGAAGACTCAAAGTAGAATGGTGGTCAGCAGGGGAGGGAGCTGGTGGCTGTGGGGAATGGTAGTTGTTTTTTAATGAGTACAAAGTTTGTATCTGAGAAATGGGTAGGAATGACGATTGAACAATCCCATGAATGTGTTTAATGCACTGAACTTTGTACTTAAATGTTGAAATGGGAATAAATATTTAAAACTGAAAAATATGTTCATAGCAGCAATATTTCTGACAGTCAGATGATGGGAACTACCTGTAGCTCACTCATAGATGAATGAATGTATACATAGTTGAGTCTTTACTCATTTGTAAAAAGGAATGAGGTACTGACACATGCTCTGATGTGGATGAACCTACAAAATGCTATGCTAAATGAAAGAAGCCAGAGACAAAGGCTGCCTGTCCTGTGATTTTGTGTATACAGAAAATCTGGAACAGTGGAGTCCATAGCACTGGAAGCAGACTGATGGTTGCCAGGGGCTAGGTAGCAGGAGGGACCAGAAGAGGGGAATATAGTGGGAAGCTCTTACTTAGTGGGTGTGAACATTTATTCTGGAAATGTTTTGGAACTAGATAAAGGCACAAAATGAATGCCAGGAAATTGCTCATTTTAAGATGGTTAAATTTTATTTGCTTTGAATTTTACCTCAATAAAAATATGCTTATTGGGGCTGGAGAGATGGCCTAGTGGTTAAGAGTGCTGACTGCTCTTGCAGAGGACCCGGGTTCGATCCCCAGCACCCACATGGTGGCTGAGAACTGTCTTTGACTCCAGTCCCAGGGGAATCCGACACCCTCTTCCGACCTCCGAGGCATTGCATGACACGGGTGCATAAACCTACATGCAGACAGTACACTCATACACATTAAAAAATAAAATAAAATAAAAAAGGCCAGATTATGACGTATTTAAAAAATAATGTTTATTATATTTTTGCTCTGGAACTACATTTTTGGTTGAAAAGATCTGGGGGTCATGCTGACTATAAACTTGGTATCAGTTTAGAAGTTAATGTAATTGTGTATAATACTCTGGTTTTGGGGTAAGGAGGATCCAACAGAATGCACTAAGAAATCTGCCTTTCATATGACAGCTTATTCACATGTAAAGGGGACTGTACTGTACTCTGGTTGTTTGTGAGAACGTAAATAATTCTTTAGATGTTCAGATACTGATAATAGTGATCAGAAAGAATTTCCTGAAACCATGCATTCCAAATATCTGAATTTTAAATATCTGATGTCCTCTGCCAGTAATATGTGATAAGACCCTGGAAGGGTCCAATTCCCTCTAAGACTTTAAGCATGAAGGGATGCTAGATTTTGCTGAAAGCTTTTTCTTTCTTTTTTTTTTTTTAATTTTTTAAAAAATTTTATTTATTTCTGTATGTGTATGAATGTACAGTCTGCATGCAAGTTTGTGTACCCGTGTCATGCAATGCCGCGGAAGTCAGAAGAGGGTGTCAGATTCCCCTGGAACTGGAGTTCTCCTGGAATTGGAGTTTCAGACGGTTCTCGGCCGCCATGTGGGTGCTGGGGATCGAACCCGGGTCCTCTGCAAGAGTGGTCGGTGCTTTTAACCGCTAGGCCATCTCTCCAGCCCCTGTTGAAAGCTTTTTCTGCATCAATTGAGATGATTGTGTGGTTTTTGTCTTTAAGTCCATTTATGTGTTTTATGATATTTATTGATTTATGTATGTTGAACCATCCCTGCATCTCTGGTATGAATCCAACCTGGTCACGATGGATGATCTTTTTGATGTGAGATTTGCAAGTAATTTGTTGAGAATTTTTGCATCTGTGTTCATCCATGATGTGGGTCTATAGTTTTCTTTCTTGTTTGTGTCTTTGCCTGGTTTTGGTATTAGGGTGATGCTGGCTTCGTAGAAGGAATTTGGGATATTTCCTTCTGTCTGTATCCTTCTGAAAAGTTTGAGTAGTAATGGTTGTAAGACCTCTTTAAATATCTTATAGAATTCTGCTGTGAAACTATCTGGGCCTGGGATTTTTTTAGTTGGGAGGCTTTTCATTACATCTTCAATGTCTCAAGTGTTATGGGTCTGTTTAAGCTGTCAATCTCTTCTTGATTAAACTTTGGAGAATCCCAGAATTTGAGATATTCATCCATTTCTCTTAGGTTTTCAAATTTAGTAGAGTATAGGTTTTTGAATTATCATATGATTGTCTGGTTCTTTTCTTTATCTGTTGTGATGTTTCCCCTTTCATTGCAAATGCTAAAATATTTCAGAGAAAAAAATATTTCAGAGAGTTCATACTTTTAAAATTAAAGGTGGGACTGGAGAGATGGCCTAGCGGTTAAGAACGCCGACTGCTCTTGCAGAGGACCCAGTTTCAATCCCCAGCACCCACATGGCAGTTGAGAACTGTCTTTAACTCCAGTTCCAGGGGAATCCGACACCCTTTTCTGACCTCTGCGGCATTGCACGACACGGATGCACCAACCTACATGCAGACAGTACATTCATATACATAAAAAATAAATTAATTAATTAAAAAAATTTAAATTAAAGGTATAAAATGTTTGGGTAACAACATGATAGAGAAACTGCATTAGCCACCTCAGCCTTGGGAATGCAAGGGAACCAATTAGGGTTACATGCTTTAAATGGCATTTCTTTAAAAAATTTTTTTTTAATTTTATTTATTTTTTATGTGTATGAATGTACTGTCTGCATGCAAGTTTGTGTACCCGTGTCGTGCAATGCCGCGGAGGTCAGAAGAGGGCGTCGGATTCCCCTGGAACTGGAGTTCTCCTGGAATTGGAGTTTCAGATGGTTCTCAGCCGTCATGTGGGTGCTGGGGATCGAACCCGGGTCCTCTGTAAGAGCAGTCGGTGCTCTTAATGGCTAGGCCATCTCTCCAGCCCCCTAAATGGCATTTCTAAAGATGCTGTCTCCAAGTGAAAGCATTTAAGTTTGACAGCAATGTGACTCTGTTCAGTACAAACAGTAGGAAAAAAAATCTCAGGTGTGAATTTGTGGATGCATATGTGTATGATACTGTTGAGGGGGGCTTTTCTCCAATGTGTGTATGTATGTGTAGGGTACTGTTAAGAACTTTGTAATATAGTTATAACATATTAAAAAAACCCATCAGACCCTGGACAGACAGTACAACTTTTATGAAGTGCCATTACTAAGACATTATTTTTAATATGTTTATATTATTATTATTATTATTATTATTATTATTATTATTTGTCTTTTTGAGACAGGGTCGGTCTCCTTGTAGCCCCAGCTGTCCTGGAACTCACTTGGTAGACCAGGCTGGCCTTGAACTCACAGAGATCCACCTGCCTCTGCCTCTGCCTCCTGAGTGCTGGGATTAAAGGCATGTGCCATCATGCCCGGCCCATGTTTATATTCTTATTGCAAGGAAATTGTGTTCCACAGCTGGAGATTTTTGGTACTGTGCAACCTGTCGACAGCCTTAAATGTTATTTTAAATATTTTACCTGAAATAATTGTTGTGATATTATCATAGAGATTCAGTACTATTATTATAAAAGATCAGTTTTGCAACCAAAATTTTAAGTCTATCCCTTTGGCATGTACTGCACAGCTTGTTATAGTCTCAGGTGAAATGGATGTATGTATTGAGTTACCCATACATACTAAAAATATTTTATATATCTCTGTTATACTTTGCTCATGTTACTTCTGATCTTTTTAAGAAAAATTAGGTTTTACTTCTGAGAACCACATGGGATAGTCCAAATGAAACCAATTTCAGTGAGCTTGATTTAAGTCTATTTTCCATCTGCTGTAGGTATGTGAAAATTCCCTCCTCCCCCCTTTCCTTCTCAAAACTATAATTCAGAATCTGGGGATGGAGGGGCAAGAGAAACAAACTATGTATGTTTATAGTAAAATAGCTGTCTTTGAGATGGACCTAGAAGGTATTGTAGCCTTTTCATTATTTGGGGTTTGTTTTCTGGGCTATGTTAAATTTTTTCCTTTCATGGTTTAAATCCATCCTACCTAGAGTACCTAATGCTGTACTGGATAGCTTTAGTGTCATGTATACACACCTGGGCCAAGCCCATTGTGGGAAATACCATCCCTGGGCAAATATTTCTATATTGTATAAAACAATAGGTCGAATATGGGCCAGCAGACCAAGCCAGTAAGCAGCACTCCTTCCTAGCCTGTGCTGCAGTTCCTATTTCCAGGCTCCTACCATGAGCCCCTGCCTTGAGCTCCCCAGGTAATGAACTGTGACTTGGGAAATGTAAAGCAAATAAATGCTTTCCTCTCCAAGTTAGTATTAGTCAGAAGTGTCTTGTCACTGCAAATCAGAATTTATTAAGAATGCTTCAGCCTCCAGGTGTTGTGGTGTGGGCTTTTAATCCCAATATTCAGGAGGCAGAGGCAGAGGCAGAGGCAGAGGCAGAGGCAGGCAGATCTTTGTGAGTTCAAGCCCAGCCTGGTCTACATGGTGAGCTCCAGGACAACTGGAGCTACAGGGAGACCCTGTCTCAAAAAGACCAAAAAAAAAAAAAAAAACCTCTTGGAGGTTTAACAACCATACCTAAAGCACTAATCTGATTTTGCCAGAGGGATTTAAAGGGACAATCTTTTGGCCTTTGCCCTCTAATGTCAACTTAAATGCTGTATGGGCACTTCTCTACATGTTCTATGGCAATGAGTCATCATTGTCCCAGGCCAGCGAGGTCTTGAAAATTCACTTAAGGGACTTCATCCAGCCAGTGTCCAAAGGAGGAAGGTCAGTATAGAGGAGAATCTCCTCATGCTTCAAAGGAAAACCGGGTCAAGCAAGGCCTGACTTTGTCCTCAGATGGAACTGGTCAAAGGAGCCAGGTGAAAGGCCTGACTACCCTGAGGACCAGAACCTTAACTGACCTTAACACCAAAACTAGATTAATTTATCCGAGCTAACTGTATGGTTTTAAACACTCCAACAGGAAAGTAGGATCGTAAAGAAAAATAAAATAACTTATACCCCATTACCAAAGAGATAGGTGAGAGACTTGCTGTGCTATGCTGGAAAACATCTCAGAAATAGGTAAGATCTGCTGTGCTATTAGATTTCCCGATGCCCAGAGGAAGGCTGAGTCAGTCCAAATTAAGGGGGGTGGGAGGGGGGTGGGCAGGCTTTATTAAGGGAAAAAAAGGAAATGCCAAAGGAAGGGAATGCGCCCTTGGGCAAAGCCAGACGGCCCACAGGGGGTAAAAGGAATGAAGAGTGAAGGAAGTGAAAGGGTGTGCAGAGTGAAAGTGGAAGGGGGCAAAGGAAACCGTGGGAGTGAAAGGCCTCGGGGGTAAACTAGGGGTGTCTTATAGGGCAAGAGAGGAGAGATGGTGAAGTGCTGGAGTCTGGGCAGCTAAGCCAGGTGAGAGCCCCGAAGGTGAAAGTCGGATCTGAGATCTCCCTGGAATCAGGTGTTAGTGCACTTCTTGAACATTCTAGAAGCAGGGTCCTAGTTGGAAGAGAAGGGCAGGGACCTCACAGTACATACCTTCTCAATTCCTGTCTTGGGGCCTCCAGCCTAACACTACCTATACTGACCTGTCAGAAATACTTGGGACTCATGACTGATGCCTCCCCAGGACCTATTGTCATGGATATAATATACTGGCTTTCATCCTGGAGCTCTGTGTACCAAAACTTTTTCTAAAAACTTTCCAATCCCTCTCGGGACACATAGATGTCCACTCCCTCCAGAAGCTGTCGGTCAGTGACCTCGCTTCCCTTTTCATTGCACTGGATCCCCCGTCGGTTAAATATATATCGTCTGTTGGTCCTTTAGCCACGTGTGGCCACAATCCACATGATGTTCTTCCCTCCTAGAACCAGGCTGGCAGATTCACAAGGCTACAAGCTTCAGGGCTGTCAACTGGCAGCAGGTCAACAGTCCCCAGGCTTACCTCTGGCAAGGAGTGGGGAGGGGACCATGAGAGGTCACCCGAGGAATGAAAGACATGGACTCAGAGGGAGAAGGTCCGGGAGACAGACTCAGTTTTATTCATGCCAGCAGTGTGTTTATATACTAAAAGGTACTGTGCTCTGGGCAAGGAAGTGGGAGCCAGGCGGAAGGGAAGGTGAGCCACCTTGGCTCCTACAGAGGGGGTGCAAAGCTCCCATTGTGCAACTGGTAAACTGGAGGTGTGACATTTTGCTCAATACCTCAAGGGAAGGAGCCATCCGGTTCTGGAACTTTGCAGAGATAGGTGAGGCAGGAAAACTGCAATATCCTGATCTCAAAGAGCTATAGACAACCCACAGAGACAACTGAATGCCCATAGAGATATCAGATAACTCTCAGAAGTTTCTCTGTGACAGGGTGTGCTGGATAGCTTTAGTGTCAACTTGACACACCTGGGTTGAGGGAGCCTCAATTGGGGAATTTGCGCCATTGGATTGGCCTGTGGCCACATCTGTGGTGTATTGTCTTGATTGTTGAGCAGTGACAGTATAAGAAGGCAGGCTGGGCATGAGCCAGAGAGCAAGCCAGGAGCAAGCCAGTGGACAGCATTCCTCCATGGCCTGTGCTTCAGCTCCTGCCTCCAGGTTCCTGCCCTGAGTTCTTACCTTGGGCTCCCTGAGTGATCAACTGTAACCCAGGAGATGTAAGCTGAATAAACTCTTTCCTCCCCAAGTTGGTGTCGGTCAGAGTGTTTTGTCACAGCAATGAAAGACAAACCAGGACAGCCAATTTGCAAGGCAGTTTGTGCCCAAACCCACACAGCTCAGGGTCCCACCAGCAGCAGGGGGGTTGTATGTTTAATCAAGTTGATCAATGAGTTGTCCCAGTCTATATTGTTGTAGTTTCACCATTCACCCCAATCGCAGCCCTTACATTCTACCATGAAAGAAAACAGCCAGAATTGACTAGAGACCAAGACAACAGCTCCAGAGAAAGTAGACTGTTTTGCTTCTCATCCACCTGTGCCCCTTTTCTAAGCCTAGGGAACAATCTGCAAAAGAGGGGGCACGGTAGAAAAAACATCATATCTCTAACTACCTGTGCTATGCCAGCAGCACAACCTAGTATAGTAAATAATGTTTACTTAAATGCCTATGCTCCTACTATTCATATTCCATCAGTAAATTACAAAAGGCACTCCTGAAAGCCAAGATTCCCAGCTTGGAGATAAACTGTCTGCAGCCACTTTTTTCTTCGCCTCCAGGCGCACAATCCATGCCTTCGGAGAAACTAAAAGCCAGAGCTGAATCACCAGGAAAAGGCTGAGACAACCTGGGGAGGACTGTGACATTACTGCTCATTTTAATTAAAAAACAAAAGGAGGGGCTGTAGGAATGAAACTTTGTCTGGCTCAGGCAAGGAACTGCAGACCCTGTGTCACGGTTGTCTTTCATTGTGTGACAAAAAACCTCTGACCGACACACCACTGGGGAGAAAGAGTTTATTCAGCTTACATCTCCTGGGTTTACAGTTGATTCACTCAGGGAGCCCAAGGTAAGAAATCAGGGCAGGAACCTGGAGGCAGGAGCTGAAGCACAGGCCATGGAGGAATGCTGTCCACTGGCTTCCTGGCTTGCTCTCTGGCTCATGCCCAGCCTGCTTTTATACTGTCACTGCTCAACAATCAAGACAATACACCACAGAATGTGGCCACAGGCCAATCAAGTGGCAGAATTCCCCAATTGAGGTCCTCCCTAACAACCAGGTGTGTGTCAAGTTGACACTAAAGCTATCCAGCACAATTGACCCTGTCAACTTGACACACAAACACATCACTATTAAACCACCACCTTTCAGTTCTTATCCCCAAAATATGTGTTGTAACATAATCACAACCTAAGACAGTACAATCTCAAAGCCTCACAGTCCTTAAAAAAAAAATTCACAGTCCGTTAAAGTCTCTTAACTGTGGTGCTGTAAAATCCAAAACAAGTACTGTTATTTCAAAGGGAAGACATCAGGCACTCCAAACAAAACCTAAGTCCAGCAAAGTAGCTCAAGGCTGGACACCTGGATTCACTCACGATCTTCTGGGCTCCAAAGGTCTCGGCAGCTCCCCTCTCCGACTCTGCCATCCGTGGCACACTCATCTCACAGGCCCAGGCCGACTCCCTTTCTACACCTACTGTTGTCTTGGTGGTCGTCCCAGGGACCGGGCATCTCCAAAAAGCTGGGGTCGCTACTGAAAGCTGGGCAGCACCTTCACCATGGTCCTTCTGACCTCTCTGGTGCAAATCCTCAGCTTCTCTCCATGACCTCATTACTGCATCCTGGGGCTTCACAGCAACCGATGGTGCACTTCCCCCAATGGTCTTTTCGACCTCTCACAGTGCCAGCCCGGCTGCTCTCTGTGACCCCTCAATTTCAACAACCGGAACCATATAGGAGACTCTTACACACTACCAAGTCCTGCTTCTGGCTCAAGATGGAGGCTCAGGCCCTTTCTGGGCACAGCTTCTGTGTGCTGACCTTGAAGAATTCTCCCAGAAGATTTCACCTCAGTGATGTGGTCTCTTGTTACTTACAGCTGATTTTTTCAGCCCCAGCTAACCAGCATCATTGTCCCAGTACAACAATTTCACTTCAGGTTCTGGTCTCTGTTACCATCAGCTGTCTCCAGCCCCAGCTGACCAAACCAATTACAGTCCTGATGATCTCTACTCTCCTTTGAAACTAGAAACTTCAGAAGCAGGCCTCCATCTTCTCCAAACTCCTTCACAAAACTGCTCCAAGCTCCACAGCAACAATCTTTAGGCATTCAATGATCTTCCCAGCCCAAAGTTCCAAACGCTTCCACAATCCTTCCCCAAACACCAAGGTCAGGTCTGTCACAGCAATACCCCACTCGTCTGGTACCAATAACTGTCCTGGTTTCTTTCTGCTGTGACAAAACACTCGACCGACACCAACTTGGGGAGAAAAGGATTTACTTATCATCTCCTGGGTTAAACATCACTCAGGGAGCCCAATGTAAGAACTCAGGGCAGGAACCTGGAGGCAGGAGCTGAAGCAAAGGCCATGGAGGAATGCTGTACCACTGGTCTTCTCCTTCTTGCTCTCTGGCTCATGCCAGCCTGCCTTCTTATACTGTCACTGCTCAACAATCAAGACATACACCACAGATGTGCCACAGGGCCAATCCAATGGCAGCAAATTCCCCAATTGAGGCTCCCCTCAACCAGGTGTGTCAAGTTGACACTAAAGGCTATCCAGCACATCACCCTGTCACAGAGAAACTTCTGAGAGTTATCTGATCTCTCTGTGGGCATCAGTTGTCTCTGTGGGTGTCTATAGCTCTTTGAGATCAGGATATTGCAGTTTTCCTGCCTCACTATCTTCTGCAAAGTTCCAGAACCGGAAGGCCCCTTCCCTTGAGGTATTAGAGCAAAATGTCACAACTCCAGTTTACCGGTTGCACAAGGGAGCTTGCACCCCCCTGTTGGAGCCAAGGTGGCTCACCTTCCCTTCCGCCTGGCTCCCACTTCCTTGCCCAGAGCACAGTACCTTTTAGTATATAAACACACCATTGCTGGCATGAATAAAAAACTGAGTCTGTCTCCCGGACTTCTCCCTCTGAGTAATGTCTTTCATTTCATGGGTGAATCTCATGGTCCCCCTCCCCACTCCTTGCCAGAGGTAAGCCTGGGGACTGTTGACCTGCTGCCAGTTGACAGCCCTGAAGCTTGTAGCCTTGTGAAGCTGCCAGCCTGTTTCTAGAGAGGGAAGAACATCTTGTGGATTGTGGCCACACGTGGCTAAAGGACCAACGACGATGATATTTTAACCGACGTGGGGATCCAGTGCAATGAAAAGGGAAGCGAGGTCACTGACCGACAGCTTCTGGAGGGAAGGATGGATCATTATGTGTCCCGGCGGGAATTGGAAAAGTTTTTAGAGAAAGTTTTGGTACACAGGGCTCCAAGATGAGAGCCAGTATAACCATGACAATAGTCCTGGGGTGGCATCAGTCATGAGTCCCAAGTATTTCTGACAGAGTCAGTATAGTGTAGTGTTAGGCTGGAGGCCCCCAAGGACAGGAATTGAGAAGGTATGTACTGTGAGGTCCCTGCCCTTCTCTTCCAACTAGGACCCTGCTTCTAGAATGTTCAAGAAGTGCACTAACACCTGATTCCAGGGAGATCACAGGATCCAACTTCTTCACTTTCGAGGGCTCTTACCTGGCCTATTGGCCAGACTCCAGCACTTCACCGCATCTCTCCTCTCTTGCCCTATAAGACACCCCTAGTTTACCCCCGAGGCCTTTCACTCCCACGGTTTCCTTTGCCCCCTTCCACTTTCACTCTGCACACCCCTTTCACTTCTCTTCACTCTGCATACCTTTCTACCCCCTGTGGGCCGCTGGACTTTGCCCAAGGGCTGCATTTCCTTCCTTTGGCATTTCCTTTTTTTCCCTTAATAAAGCCTGCCCACCCCCCTCCCACCCCCCTGTAATTTGGACTGACTCAAGCCCCTCTGGCAATCGGGAAATCTAATACACAGCAGATCTTACCCTATTTCTGAATGTTTTCCAGCATAGCAAGCAGCAAGTCCGCTCACCTGATCTCTTTGATTAATGGGGTATGAGTTTAATTTTATTTTCTTACGATCCTCTTCCTGTTGAGTGTTTAACCATACAGTTTGCTCGGATAAATTAATTAGTTTTTGGTGTGGGTTTAAGGTCAGTTTGAGGTTCTGGTCCTCAGGTAGTCAGCCTTTCACCCTGGCTCCTTTTGACCAGTTCCATCTGAGGACAAAGTCAGGCCCTTGCTTGACCGGGTTTCCTTGAAAGCATGGGAGATTTCTCCTCTATACTGCCCTTCCTCCTTTGGACACTGAGCTGGAGATAGTCCCTTAAAAGATGAATTTTCAAGACCTCGCTGGCCTGGGACAATGATGACTCATTGCCATAGAACATGTAGAGAAGTGCCCATACAGCATTTGAAGTTGACTTAGAGGGCAAAGGGCCAAAAGATTGTCCCTTTCAAATCCCTCTTACAAATCAGATTAGTGCTTTAATGTTGTTTGTAAACCTCAAAGAGGTTTTTTTTTGTTTTTTTTTTTTGGTTCTTTTTGAGACAGGGCCTCCTGTACTCCCGTTGTCCTGGAGTTCACCATGTAGACCAGGGCTGCGGCTTGAACTCAACAAAGTCGCCTGCCTCTGCCTTGCCTCTGCTCTGCCTTCTGCCCTCGAAGATTGGGATTAAAAGCCCACACCACAACACCTGGAGGCTGAAGCATTCTTAATAAATTCTGATTTGCAGTGACAAGACACTTCTAAGATACAACTTGGAGAGGAAAAGCAATTGATATTCTTTACATCTCCCACAGTCACAGTTCATTACCTGGGGGAGCTCAAGGCAGGGGCTCATGGTAGGACGCCTGGAAATAGGAACTGCCAGCACAGGCTAGGCAAGGAGTGCCTGCTTACTGGCTTTTGGTCTGCTGGCCATATCGACCTATTTTTATACAATATAGAAATATTGTGCCCAGGGATGGTATTTCCCACAATGGGCCTTGGCCCCCAGGTGTGTATAAGACACTATAAGCTACCAGTACAGCCATTAGGTACCTACGAGGATGGAGGGATTAAATACCATGAAAGGAAAAAAATTTAAACCATAGCCCAGAAAAAACAACCCCAATAATGAAAAGGCTACTAATACCTTCTAGGTCCATCTCAAAGACAGCTATTTTACTATAAACATACATAGTTTGTTTCTCTTGCCCTCCTCCCCAGATTCTGGATTATAGTTTGAGAAGGAAAGGGGGGACAGAATTTTCACAAACCTACAGCAGACAGGAAATAGACTTTAAATCAAGCTCACCGAAATTGGTTCATTTGGACTATCCATGTGGTTTCAGAAGTAAACCTAATTTTTCTTAAAAGTATCAGAAGTACATGAGAAAAGTATAACAGAGATATATAAAATCAGTTTTAGATATGTATGGGTTAACTCAATACATACATCCATTCCCTGAGACTATAACAAGCGTGCAGTACATAGCCAAAGGGATGTACTTAAAATTTTGGTTTGCAAAAGATCTTTTATAATATAGTACTGAATCTCTCTGATAATATCACAACAATTATTTCAGGTTAAAATATTTAAAATAACATTAAGGCTGTCGACAGGTGAAGTACCAACAAATCTCCAGCTGTGGAACACAATTTCCTTGCAATAAGAATATAAACAGGGCGGGCATGATGGCACATGCCTTTAATCCCAGCACTCAGGAGGCAAGAGGCTGTGGCAGGTTGGAAATCTCTGGAGTTCAGGCCAGAGGGTCTACATAGTGAGTTTCCAGACAGCTGGGTCTACAGGTCGACCGAACCCTGTCTCAAAAAAGACAAATAATAATAATCATTAATAATAATAAATACATAATATCACAACATATAAATAACATAAGTTCTTATTAATGGCACTTCATAAAGGTTGTATTCTGTCCAGGTCTGATGGGTTTTTTTTAATCATGTTATAACTACATTAGCAAAGTTCTTAACTACCCTACACATAGCATTACACACATTGGAGAAAAGCCCCCCTCAACAGTATCATACACATATGCACACAAAGTCAGAACACCTGAGATTTGTTTGTTCCTACGGTTTGTACTGAGCAGAGTCATATACATTGCTGTCAAATTTAAAGGCTTTCATTTGGAGACAGCATCTTTAGAAATGCCATTTAGGGGCTGGGAGAGATGGCCTAGCCTTAAGAGCACCGACTGCTCGTACAGAGGACCCCGGTTTCGATCCCCCAGCACCCACGACAAGCGCTGAGAATCGTCTGTAACTCCAATTCCCCAGAGAGAACTCCAGTTACAGGGAATCCGNTTTTACATGAAGGATGCTTGTATTTACAAACTATCACTTATTGTTAAAAAAAATGAAAACAAAACAAAACAAAACAACAGAGAAAGATGCAGAAAAGTTACGGCAGAATGCATGATCTGGGATGGGTAGGGGTGGGGTGGGGGGAAGGGAAAGGGATATATGCCTGATCTGAATTGGAAAATGATGTATGAAATACACAAAGCATCAAAAAAAAAAAAAGATGATGTTTTTTATATTACTGTGGGTAGAAAATACGTCGTTTATCATTTCAGTAAACAGATGAAGGCTTATTAAAGTTCTTTTTAAGAATAACAGAGCCCCTCACAGCTTACAAAAGGGGCACCTGCCTGTTCCTGGGAGAAAAAGGCTGCTATTATATCAATCTGGCCTGGTGGAAACTCGGTTTGAGTCATTGCAGAGACTGGGAGAGGACTTCAGCGATGCAACCAGCCCCCTTCCTCTCCCTCGTCCTGGCGGCAGACGCCCTTTTACATGGCTTTCCCCCATTAAGGAACGCCCTCATCCTCATCTGCTTATTTTTTCTCCTAGGGCCTTCTCCACTTCCTATAGGAATGCATGCACAAGGACTCCCAAGTGGCTATCAACCAAATGCTCTTGCACCCTTACACCCCCTGAATACCAGCCCAGTGGATCCCGACCACCCCCTCCCCCATGTCGCCCCCTACCAGCTTGAAGAAGCCAGAGCTTCTTCAGCACCTGTATGCCCAAAGAGGTTGGGGTGTTGGGCTGGAGCCCCTGCCTGCCATAGCACTCTCCTGCCCTAGGTGCCCTTTTCCCCAGTGCACACCCCCCCCCACCCCCCCAGCCCTTGGAGCAGAACAAAGACCAGGTGGGAAAGGCAGGAAAACTCAGCTCTGCTTTCTGGATAACGCATGTAGTCCACTTGAGTACCCACCCCCAGGGGTCCAGTCATATCCTTACTTGGGCATTAGTCTAGCTCTCTGGTGAGACCTTAGCCCCCTACCCTCAGAGACCTATAAAATCCTCCTTTCCTGGCCCTGGTGCATGTTTCCCCCAGCCCTGGTCCTTGGGGCTAGTGCAACTGCCCAGGAACCAACATGATGAGCCTGCCTCTGTTGGACTATAATTTGGTTTAATCTGGCCTTTTCTATACATTGATGAAACTATACACAATGGCAGAAAATGTGTTTGCAAATGATATAACAAAATAATATTCATAGGACTTCTTCAGCTAAGTGATAAGACAATTCAACTAAAAATGGGAAATGGGTGCTGTAGAGATGACTTAAAATTAAGAACACTGGTTGCTCTGACAGAGGACCTGGGCCAGTGCCCTGCACCCACACAGCAACTAACAAACATCTGTAACTCCAGTTCCACAGGATCTGACATCCCTTTTGATCTCCACCGGCATTGCACACATAAGTGTACTTAAATGCAGACAAAACACTTCCACACATAAACAGAAATTAAACTTAATAGATTAAAAACAATTGTCATAAAGCATATTGTATTAATTAGAAAATATTTTTATTTCTTGCTTATATTTTATGTGTATGAGTGTGTTGCCTGCATGTATGTAAGTGCACCCCTGTTGTAGAGAGCCCATGGAGGTCAGAAAAGAGCATCGGATTCCCTGGAACTGAAGATAAGGGTGGTTGTTAGTGGCCATGTGGGTGCTGGGATTTGAACCCTGGTCTTATGCAAGAGTGGCCAGTGCTCTTAACCACTGAGTCATCTCTCTAGCACCTCCTATAAATTTTGTAACTTTTAGAAAATATTAAGCTGGGCGTGGTGGTGCATGCCTTTAATTCCAGCACTCGGCAGAGGCAGGTGAATGTGAGTTTGAGTCCAGCCTGGTCTACAAAGTGAGTTCCAGGATAGCTGGGGCTACAGGGAGACCCTGTCTCAAAAAGACAAAAAAAAAAAAAATTGAGACTTCTGTGGCACAACATATGTGTCTGGTGAATGCATCAGGCCTGTCTATTTGGAAGGAATTTAATCCTTGGTCCTCATGTACTGTGTAGATATTAGGTCTGCCAATGTGGCTGACACTGCTCTTCACACTTTGCCTTTGTTAATGTTTTCCTATCAGTTGCTTAGAGAGAAATGCTGAAATCTCCAGCTAGGATTATGGAAACATTCAATCTCCCCTTTAATTCATTATACCTGCCATAATGTGCAATACTACTTAATGTATTTACAGAGTTGAGAATTGCTCATCAGTTGGGATGGGTACCTCTTACGTTATTATGCAGTGGTCCTCTCAGTGACTTTCCCTTAATAATGTGTTTTGGGGGTATCAGTCCTGGCCTTGATTCACAGCACTCATGCCACCTGATACAGAGAGCTAAAATGAGAAAGCAACATGTTATAGGCTCACATGTGCATGGCTGGGCAGGACAGGGGTGCAGACTTCTAATAGACAAAGCTTGAACAATTTGAGAAGAAAACTGTTGTATGATAACATCACTTTTAAGTTCATACTAAGTTGAGTAAATTACTGAATAAATAAGGAAATGGGGAGAAGAGACAAATTTGTTTAGAGGAATTATGAATAGTAAGGTCCAATACTTTACTCTTTCCTGGTAAGCAGTCTTCCAAGGAGGATGAGAGTAAGCAACGTTGACAACTGTGTTAGTTACTTGTCTGTTGTTGTGATGAGACACCATGACCAAGGCAGCTTATAGAAGGAAGAGTTTACTTGGCTTACAGTTCCAGAGTGGTTAGAGTCTGCCAAGGTAGAGAGGCCTGGTGGTAGGAGATTACCAGAGGAGAAAGAGGAAAGATTATATCTTCAAACAGGCAGATAGAAAGACTTAAAACCTGGCAAAGCTTAAGAACTCTCAAAGCTCCCCCCAACAACTTCCTCCAGCAAGGCCACTTCCTAAAACCCCCCAAACAGTGCCACAAACTGGGGACAAAAATGTGTAAATACTTGGAATTTCTGGGGGACATTCTCATTCAAATCACCATAGCAACCCAGAGCAAGCAATCCTCTGATCACTCAAAGTGACAAATCATGCCGAAAAAACATGCCCTTGATATATGATGAAAACACATTTTCTATTCCTGGACTTCTCCAAAACCCGTAACCTCAGGTTAAATGGAAAAAAAAAAAAAATCAGGAAATATGCCATAGAGGAGTTCCCTACAAAATACATAGCCAGTAATTTTCAAAACCATCAAGATCATCAAATAATAGGTAAAGTCAACCAATGGTCATAGCCAAGGGGAGGGCAAAGACACACAACTAAAGACAATGTGGCTTTATAGATGCGATCCTGAAGTATGATAAAAAAGCATTATGCAAAAACTAAGGATATCTGAACAAACTTTAATCAGAGTGTGTGACCACTCGTTCATTAACTGTTGAAAATATATCTTGCTAATTGTAAGAAGTTAATCTTAGCCCAAACTGGGTGTGGGGCATATGGTAACTTTCTCCTACCTTCTTAATTTCTCTATTAACCTAAAATTAGTCTTAAAGCCTATTTGCGCACACAGGCACGCGTGCGCACATGCACAGACACAGTCATACACACTGAATGAGAGAGAAAAAATAAACTCCACAAGTTTTGTTTGGAGGCCCACTCTTGCTCGATGCACATGTTTATTATAAAGGTATAGATAGTATTTACTATACACACACACACATTCACGTAAAATCACAGTGCCAGCAAGGGAAATTTCCTGAGTTGTTAGTCAGGATAGTCCAAAGACACCATGCACTTCAGACAGGGGACTTGGATCAATTGAGCTGGAACTGACCTGGAAGCCTCCTTCCTGAAAACTAGCACTCATAGTATCAGAAGATGCTATGCAAGCTGCCAAGGGAAAATGGCAATCAATGGTCCTACCCAACTGGAAAGCCCACAACTGGCCCAGGAAAATATCTGTATTATGCAATAGTGGAACTTTTATCTTGGAGTAATCAACATTGTCTAATTGGATTTAAGACCCAGTCAATAGGAGGGCATCCATTTGTGGTACTAAACACACACACACACACACACACACACACATACACACACACACACACACACACACACACACACACACACACACAAACACACACAAGCAAACTGAGTTTTAGCAAAAATGTCAAAAGTTGTTCCATGTGGGAAATACGGTGATTTAGCAGTTAGAGCTGCAATAGCTGAATAGCACTAGGGAAAAATTTCCCTTGACTCCCTTATCTTTTAATTTATTTTCTTTTTGAGACAGGGTCTCCCTGTAGCTCTGGCTGTCCTGGAACTCACTATGTAGACCAGGCCGGCCTTGAGCCCACAGAGATCCACCTGCCTCTGTCTCCCAAGTGCTAGGATTAAAGGTGTGTGCCACCACACCCAGTCACCTTGAACTTCTTACCCTTCTGCCAGGCTGCCTGAGTGCTGGGATTATAGGTGTTTGCACCACACCTGGCTCATCTTACTCTTTTTTTAAATTTCCCTCCCTAAACATTTATTTCTCTTAAGCACTAAACCTGCACATCATCAAGGCATGAAGTAAGGATTGTTGTGGGGTCAGCCTTAATGTGTAACTTCTCAGCCAAAATTGGCAGTGGCTGGAGGAACACTTGATATCATCTATTGCCTGACATATCAAGTCCTCAGACAACTCTGTGAAATCAAGTTTAGGAAAGCTGGTTGATTAAATGATCAAGTGACTGTGGCAGATGTGTTGGTTGGTGTCAGTACCTCAGCCCCCCCCTGCCCCCAACCTTCCCCTTGGGTGGTGAGTAGACAGCCTGGAGTAGGCTGAGATTTAAACTGCCAACATCCATCCAGACACATCTGTAAGCTGAACTGTTTCCAAGGCCAAAGGAGCCTTTGTAACCCTTGTGTAAGTGCAACCCAGATTTT
Organism: Rhizomys pruinosus; assembly: GCA_009823505.1. Taxonomy (NCBI): domain Eukaryota; kingdom Metazoa; phylum Chordata; class Mammalia; order Rodentia; family Spalacidae; genus Rhizomys; species Rhizomys pruinosus. Next base: position 6,741,207 of record VZQC01015004.1, read on the forward strand.
TTTTTTTGGGGGGCTATGCTTACAGGAGTGGTCCTCAATGAGGGAGTACAGTTGTGTAAGCGCAACCCAGATTTGGGGGGAGCCTATGCTTACAGGAGTGGTCCTCAGTGAGGGAGTACAGTTGTGTAAGCGCAACCCAGATTTGGGGGGGGGCTATGCTTACAGGAGTGGTCCTCAGTGAGGGAGTATAGTTGTGTAAGCGCAACCCAGATTTGTGGGGAGCCTATGCTTACAGGAGTGGTCCTCAGTGAGGGAGTACAGTTGTGTAAGTGCAACCCAGATTTGTGGGGGGAGACTATGCTTACAGGAGTGGTCCTCAGTGAGGGAGTACAGTTGTGTAAGCGCAACCCAGATTTGTGGGGGGCCTATGCTTACAGGAGTGGTCCTCAGTGAGGGAGCACAGTTGTGTAATACAACTCAGATTTGTGGGGGGGCCTATGCTTACAGGAGTGGTCCTCAGTGAGGGAGCTCAGTCGGCAGGGAAGTGTTCCAGCAGCCTCACTTTCAGACAGAAATTTTCAGATGTGCCTGTGCAGTGTTGAGAGGTTATGGTTGCAGTCAGACCTGCTGCAGCGTGGAACACTAACTTGATCTTGCAGTATACATTCATCATTATTTCCTGTATCTTTCTTCCTGCCTCTGGGATTATTTAGTATAGAAATCACTTGTATCTGTACCCTACTTTCAGGCTCCTTGTTGCAACCAGGAGTGGCCCTAGAAGGCAGACAAGATGAGATTCTGGAACTGGGTCTCTGTTCAGTGCTCAGCTGGCAATGAGGACCCAGTAAGTGGCTGGTGACAGTACTACAACGATTTCCAAGAATCTCGCTTGCATTGGATTGAGATGATCAGGAGAAAATGGGAGAGTTAGATTCAATAGGAGCTTTGCCCTTGACTCACATGGGGCACATGTATTGTCATGTACTGACATGTGCTGTGAAATTGGCTCATTTTTTGATAATTGTCTTAGAAGCCCTGAAGAAAAAGAATTAGGCTCAGAGTAGCCAACTGTTGAGAAATGTCAGAAAGCCATGGAAGTTCCAAGGAATGTCTAGGGTCATGTGTTCTGAAGCCAGAGGGCAGATTGTGCTTAAAACCCATACTGCGAGCATGAAGGTGGCAGGGGTACAAAAGGATATTTGCCAGTTCACTCACACTAAAGCCAGAACCACGAGACGAAGTTCCTCGGACCTGAATAGGGTACATTTTGAAAGTACCCTGGGAGGGTAAACCTTCAGATCTCCCGGAACCTTCTAGCACAGTAGAAGGAGCTCTGTCTGGCTAGAGAACAGCTGCCCCTTGAAAAACAACTCAGCTAAGGCCGATGCTTCATGGGTTAATGCGTGTCCTTCTGAGGATCCTCATTGCCTTCAGACCAACAAGTAAGAGAAGGTTTTATCACACAAAGTCCTGGTAGGGAAATTAAGGGTCTGTCCTGGGAGGAACAACATGCAGGACGTGGGTAATGCACACTTGAGGAATGACCCAGGCGGGAGTGCTCTTGAGGTGTTTGAGGGAGGACAGGATAATTCCTGGCACATACATATTCTCCTTCAAATCAGCATTTAATGTCTTGGCAATTATACATAGAAAAGGCATGCCATATATACTAATTAGTTTTTCTGTATGTGTATGTGTGTGGGTGCGTGGTGTGTGTGTGTGTGTGTGTGTGTGTGTGTGTGTGTGTATGTGTACACATGCATGTGGAAGCTGGAGGACCTCTTAAGGTATCATCTACAGGAACACTGTCTAACTCTTTTGAGCCAGGGTCTCTGATTGGCCTGGATCCCACCAATTAGGCTAGAGTGGCAAACCAGTGAGCCTCGGCAAGCCTCCTGTCTCTGACTCCTCAATGCCCAAATCACAAGCACATGCCACCATGCTCGGCATTTTTACCTGGGTTCTGGGGACTGGACTCAGGTCTTCATGCTTGCAAGCCAAACACTGTTACCGGCTAAGCCATCCCCCATTACTCCACATACTAATTTTAATATTAAAAGTCTAATTTGGGGGCTGGAGAGATGGCTTGGTGGTTAAGAGTATTGTCTGCTTTCACAGAGGACCCAGGTTCAGTTCCCAGCACCTGCATGGGAGCTAACAACTGTCCTTAACCCCAGGTCCAAGGAATCTGATGCCCTCTTCTAGTCTCCACAGGCACTGCATACATATGTGCAGGCAAAACACTCTATGCATAAGGTAAAAATGATAAAATAAAAAAATTTCCAACTTGTTTACATAGGCCACTTTGTGATCTTTGAGAATATGGAAAGTTAGCACTCAAGTCATAATTATTTGTTGCACCATGAGTTTTATATTAAACTTGGTAAAAAAATAAAGGATGATTGTTTATGAAGAATGAATGTGCTTGTTACCATCTGTAAGGTCAAATGCACTGGCAAGATAATCTATATATATTCTCAGAGTAGAGGCATAATTATCACTTTTTTTGGTGTTTTTGAGACAGGGTCTCCCTTTTTTAGTCCCAGCTGGCCTGGAGCTCACTATGTAGACCAGGCTGGCCTTGAACTCACAGAGATCCACCTGCTTCTGCCTCCCGAGTGCTGGGATTAAAGGCATGTCCCTGGCCCCATATACACTTTTTGGAGGTGTATGGTTTGGAGTCTTAACCAAGCCAACTGAATTGATTGTTAGTGGGAGGATGCAGTTGTTTTAAGGTGTTACTGATTTTGTTTGTTTGTTTGTTTGTTTTGGATGGCTACTTATCAGAGTGGAAGGCAAACATTTATGGGATGATGTGCACTTCTGATCTCTATATTAGTAAAATTACAATGCCAGTTAAGGTAATGTAGTCAAGATATTTTAAATAACTTTATTCTTGAGGCTGGAGACATGGTCCAGTGGTTAAGACCACTGGCTGCTCTTGCAGAGGACCAGGTTTCAATTTCGAGCACCCACATGTTGGCTAACAGTCATTCATAACTCCAGTTCCAGGAGATCTGATGTCCTCTTCTGACCTCCACAGGCATTGCACGACACAGGTGCACTTACACACACACAAGCGATGCATTCATACATACAAAATAAAAATAATAAATAAAATATTTTAAATAACTTTATTCTTAAATTTAACAAGCTCTTCTTAGAAATACTTTGGTATCAATACAATAAAAATATACTGTTTTCCCCCGCCCCACAGGGTCACGTCAAGTAACTGGAAAATACAAGCATTGGTTCTTCCCAGCTTTTGGGGGGAATTTTTCACAAGTAATGACTACTTATTCATGTGGCTTACCATGGGTATAATTATACATATACTTTTGGGTTTTAGGTAAAGAATAAAAGTATTCAGAAAAGAAATTTGCAGGCATTTCTTAGTTTCTTCTCCAAAGGTTGTTCAGGTGGGTGGTATAGGCCTCAGATTACTTTTTTCCCCAGCTTTGCCATTCTTATCCTTAAAGCTGTAAATGAAAGCAAAGAAAAAAGTTATAAAAAAATCTTAATTTTTTCCTCTAAATGGCCATTTCATAGAATACAGGAAAGTTTAGAACATACCTCAGATGGTTTTATCCAACAGTGTGAGCATTTTTTTAGTAGCACAAAAAGATAGTAGAAATAATAAGCTATGGTTAACTTAGGGAAGAAGCACATTCAGAACTAAAAGGAGCCTATGTCTAGAAAGATGAGAAGAGTTAACAAACACAGGACATGTGCAACAAACAGGATAGTGCACATTTGGACTATGAACCTTGATCTGCATTCTTTTAAGTCACTACTGTCTTTTCTATTCTTAGATTTGTACTACTGAACAAAAAAAGATATTAACACTTAAGCTAATGTCAATGATTGGCTTTTTTTTTTTTAGCTCTTTGAACTCTCTGGCCTTTGGATGTACAATGACAAGAATAAATTTATGTTTCAAACAATGTAAACTAATAATTAAGCATGAACATGCCTACAGATGGCAATGGCTTCTCCTTGGCCTTCCTGCTGCTGATGTGCTGGCTGTAGAAAGCATTTTAAAAATGTAGGTTTGGGGCTGGAGAGATGGCTCAGTGGTTAAGAGCACTGCTCTTGCAGAGGTCCCGGGTTCGATTCCCAGCACCCACATGGTGGCTGAGAACCGTCTTTAACTCTAGTTCCAGGGGAATATGACACCTTTTTCTGACCTCCGTAGCATTGCACTACCTACATGCAGACAGTATACTCATACACATTAAATAAAATTAGAAAAAAAATTAAATAATTATTAAAAAAATATGCAGGTTTAAGATTTGTAACACACTTTTCATGCTTCTAGTATGTGCCTTAATATTTAGGATCTCAGAGTAGATAGCTGATATTTAGGATCTCAGAGTAGATAGCTGCTCTAGTCATGTTCCAAAAGTAGAAAGAAGCTTTCAAGGCACTGAACTAATGATTATATTAGTGATGTAATATTACATTAATGTGGAAAATGGACCAAGAACCAGCCATTTAGCTAGTTGTATAGTTTTCTTTTAATGAAACAATAAAAGGGAAGACATTGTTTTCATCTCTATGCCATGTATTAGTTACTTATTAATAAAACAAATGACCCTTCCTCTAAGATGCCTTTTATAAGAATTTAAGAACCTTCCACTGTGATGAAGGACTCACTATGTGACAAGGCCATTTTCTTACAATGACTTTTAAAAGCACTGTTTTCCCTTGAAAGTTAAGAGAAACAATCATTTCTCAGAGGAAAACTAGAATATTCCCTGGAATTTGGTGTGCTGAGAGAATTTCCTTTGCTTGCTGATAAACTACTAGGAGCTGTTGGGTGGTGAACTCTGGGAAGATCCTTGCATTTTTACAGCAGCAAGGGAAGGGAGGGCGGAAGGCAAGGCTTCACAAAGCACCGTCTTGGGTTTTGTGGACCCTGACTTCACCAATGCCAAAAGAAAGTGGGGCCGAGGGACTTTTTAAAGGTCTGGTTTAAGGCAGAGGCAAAGTTCTCTTCTCTATAGTTCCACCTCATCTTGCAAATCTGTGAGTGAGGCCCACCCTGTGCAGTGAAGTTTGCTAATGTGTGTTTTTCCTTCTCTCCCTTCTCCAAGCCTATGGCAAACACACACGGTCTGAATTCCATGTGGGGGCGTGGAGATGGGAACATGCACAGGCAATGCAAAGAGCACACACCCCAAACACTTTCCCACCAGTTCTTTTGAGAACTCTTTTCTGCCCTTCTCTGATCCTGGCCTTGTCTCCTTATGGCAACTAAGATGTGTAGTTTCAGCTGCCTAAGCTTGGTAGAAGAGAGCTCTGCTCTTCACTCTCAGTGTTCCTTGGTCCTTACTGCCTGCCACAGTTTGGAAATTTCAGAACTAAAAGTGTCTGGATGCCCTAGAGTTAAGGTTTTCTATCTCTTCATCCTGAAGTACCACTGACTGACACCTCTAAGTGGGCAGAATTGGGCTACAAAGCAGGCAAAAAGGTCAGCTGTCATTTTGGGGGGTGAGGTGGGAGTAGGATTCTAGTGGGATCCCATGAAAAGCTTGTTGGGGCCACACAATGGAGGTCATGTCTGGGCCATGTTACATTTACATAAGCAGGCAGACAATAAAATTACTTAAGATTTTCTGTCATTCATGTTCAAAATTTTACTGAAATACTGTCTAGACTATCCAAGCGGCACTGTTTTCCATCTTTCTTATTCATTAATACTGTTTTCCAAATTAAAAAGTGTGTGTGTCTGCTAGGCGTGGTGGTACACACCTTTAATCCTAGTACTCAGGAGGCAGAGGCAGGCAGATCTCTGTGTTTAAAGCCAGTCTGGTCTACATAGTGAGTTCCAGGACAGCTGGGGCTATAGGAAGACCCTGTCTCAAAAAGACAATGTGCGTGTGTGTGTGTGTGTGTGTGTGTGTGTGTGTGTGTGTGTGTATTGCATACATGTGAGACAGGTGCACACTGAGGAGGCTAAAGGAGGACTTCAGGTATCTCCCTCTATTGCTCTCCACTTTATTGCCTTGAGGTAGGGTCTCTCACTGAACCAGAGGCTCATAGCTTTGGCTAGGCTGAGTGGCCAGGCTAGCGAGATCCTGGGATGTGCCTGTCTCTGACCCCCTTCCCAATAACTGGGCTATAGGCAAGCACAGCTGTGCCTGGGATTTTATGTGCTTGGAATTCAAACTCATGTTCTCATGCATGATGACCAAGCACTCTTACTCACTGAGCCATCTCCCAGCCTCTAAAAATTGCTTTTCAGATAGAGCTCTGAAAACCATCTTTATGCCAAGTCAAAAGAGGCTTACAATCATAATTATTATGATTACCAAGACTATTGATATTTAACAGGAGATCTTTACTATAAATAAAGAAATTGACTTAAGCTGGATGTGGTGGTTCACGCCTTTAATGCCAGCACTTGGGAGACAGAGGCAGGTGGATCTCTGTGAGTTCAAGGCCAGCCTGGTCTACAAAGAGAGTTCCAGGACAGCTGGGGCTACAGGGAGACCCTGTCTCAAAAAGACAAAAAAAAAAAAATTGAGACTTCTGTGGCACAACATATGTGTCTGGTGAATGCATCAGGCCTGTCTATTTGGAAGGAATTTAATCCTTGGTCCTCATGTACTGTGTAGATATTAGGTCTGCCAATGTGGCTGACACTGCTCTTCACACTTTGCCTTTGTTAATGTTTTCCTATCAGTTGCTTAGAGAGAAATGCTGAAATCTCCAGCTAGGATTATGGAAACATTCAATCTCCCCTTTAATTCATTATACCTGCCATAATGTGCAATACTACTTAATGTATTTACAGAGTTGAGAATTGCTCATCAGTTGGGATGGGTACCTCTTACGTTATTATGCAGTGGTCCTCTCAGTGACTTTCCCTTAATAATGTGTTTTGGGGGTATCAGTCCTGGCCTTGATTCACAGCACTCATGCCACCTGATACAGAGAGCTAAAATGAGAAAGCAACATGTTATAGGCTCACATGTGCATGGCTGGGCAGGACAGGGGTGCAGACTTCTAATAGACAAAGCTTGAACAATTTGAGAAGAAAACTGTTGTATGATAACATCACTTTTAAGTTCATACTAAGTTGAGTAAATTACTGAATAAATAAGGAAATGGGGAGAAGAGACAAATTTGTTTAGAGGAATTATGAATAGTAAGGTCCAATACTTTACTCTTTCCTGGTAAGCAGTCTTCCAAGGAGGATGAGAGTAAGCAACGTTGACAACTGTGTTAGTTACTTGTCTGTTGTTGTGATGAGACACCATGACCAAGGCAGCTTATAGAAGGAAGAGTTTACTTGGCTTACAGTTCCAGAGTGGTTAGAGTCTGCCAAGGTAGAGAGGCCTGGTGGTAGGAGATTACCAGAGGAGAAAGAGGAAAGATTATATCTTCAAACAGGCAGATAGAAAGACTTAAAACCTGGCAAAGCTTAAGAACTCTCAAAGCTCCCCCCAACAACTTCCTCCAGCAAGGCCACTTCCTAAAACCCCCCAAACAGTGCCACAAACTGGGGACAAAAATGTGTAAATACTTGGAATTTCTGGGGGACATTCTCATTCAAATCACCATAGCAACCCAGAGCAAGCAATCCTCTGATCACTCAAAGTGACAAATCATGCCGAAAAAACATGCCCTTGATATATGATGAAAACACATTTTCTATTCCTGGACTTCTCCAAAACCCGTAACCTCAGGTTAAATGGAAAAAAAAAAAAAAATCAGGAAATATGCCATAGAGGAGTTCCCTACAAAATACATAGCCAGTAATTTTCAAAACCATCAAGATCATCAAATAATAGGTAAAGTCAACCAATGGTCATAGCCAAGGGGAGGGCAAAGACACACAACTAAAGACAATGTGGCTTTATAGATGCGATCCTGAAGTATGATAAAAAAGCATTATGCAAAAACTAAGGATATCTGAACAAACTTTAATCAGAGTGTGTGACCACTCGTTCATTAACTGTTGAAAATATATCTTGCTAATTGTAAGAAGTTAATCTTAGCCCAAACTGGGTGTGGGGCATATGGTAACTTTCTCCTACCTTCTTAATTTCTCTATTAACCTAAAATTAGTCTTAAAGCCTATTTGCGCACACAGGCACGCGTGCGCACATGCACAGACACAGTCATACACACTGAATGAGAGAGAAAAAATAAACTCCACAAGTTTTGTTTGGAGGCCCACTCTTGCTCGATGCACATGTTTATTATAAAGGTATAGATAGTATTTACTATACACACACACACATTCACGTAAAATCACAGTGCCAGCAAGGGAAATTTCCTGAGTTGTTAGTCAGGATAGTCCAAAGACACCATGCACTTCAGACAGGGGACTTGGATCAATTGAGCTGGAACTGACCTGGAAGCCTCCTTCCTGAAAACTAGCACTCATAGTATCAGAAGATGCTATGCAAGCTGCCAAGGGAAAATGGCAATCAATGGTCCTACCCAACTGGAAAGCCCACAACTGGCCCAGGAAAATATCTGTATTATGCAATAGTGGAACTTTTATCTTGGAGTAATCAACATTGTCTAATTGGATTTAAGACCCAGTCAATAGGAGGGCATCCATTTGTGGTACTAAACACACACACACACACACACACACACACATACACACACACACACACACACACACACCACGACAACCACACAAAACACCACACAAGCCAAACTGAGTTTAGCAAAAATGTCAAAGTTGTTCCATGTGGAAATACGGTGATTTAGCAGTTGAGCTGCAATACAAGATTTTTTTTTTCTGAATAGCACTAGGGAAAAATTTCCCTTGGACTCCCTTATCTTTAATTTATTTTCTTTTTAAAAGGGGGTGGGTGGGGGACAGGGTCTCCCTGTTTTTTACTTTGTTGCCTGGAACTCACTAGTAGACCGGCCGGCCTTGAGCCCAAAGATCACCTGCCTCTGTCTCCCAAGGCTAGGATTTAAGGTGTGTGCCACCACACCCAGTCACCTTGAAACTTCTTACCCTTCTGCCAGGCTGCCTGAGTGGCTGGGGCTGATAGGTGTTTGCATCCAACACCTGGCCTCTGCTACCTGTTTTTAAATTTCCCTCCCTAAACATTTATTTCTCTTAAGCACTAAACCTGCACATCATCAAGGCATGAAGTAAGGATTGTTGTGGGGTCAGCCTTAATGTGTAACTTCTCAGCCAAAATTGGCAGTGGCTGGAGGAACACTTGATATCATCTATTGCCTGACATATCAAGTCCTCAGACAACTCTGTGAAATCAAGTTTAGGAAAGCTGGTTGATTAAATGATCAAGTGACTGTGGCAGATGTGTTGGTTGTGTCAGTACCTCAGCCCCCCCCTGCCCCCAACCTTCCCCTTGGGTGGTGAGTAGACAGCCTGGAGTAGGCTGAGATTTAAACTGCCAACATCCATCCAGACACATCTGTAAGCTGAACTGTTTCCAAGGCCAAAGGAGCCTTTGTAAACCCTTGTGTAGGCCAACCCAGATTTTTTTGTTTGGGGGCTATGCTTACAGGGAGTGCGTGCCTCCATGAGGGAGTACAGTTGTGTTAGCGCAACCCAGATTGGGGGGCTATGCTTACAGGAGTGGTCCTCAGTGAGGGAGTACAGTTGTGTAAGCGCAACCCAGATTTTTGGGGGGGGGGGCTAATGCTTACAGGAGTGGTCCTCAGTGAGGGAGTATAGTTGTGTAATACAACTCAGATTTGTGGGGAGCCTATGCTTACAGGAGTGGTCCTCAGTGAGGGAGTACAGTTGTGTAAGCTGCAACCCAGATTTGTGGGGGGAGACTATGCTTACAGGAGTGGTCCTCGTGAGGGATACAGTGTGTGTAAGCGCAACCAGTTTTGTGGGGAGCCTATGCTTACAGGAGTGGTCCTCAGTGAGGGAGCACAGTTTGTAATAAACTCCAGATTTGGGGGGGGCTATGCTTACAGGAGTGGTCCTCAGTGAGGGAGCTCAGTCGGCAGGGAAGTGTTCCAGCAGCCTCACTTTCAGACAGAAATTTTCAGATGTGCCTGTGCAGTGTTGAGAGGTTATGGTTGCAGTCAGACCTGCTGCAGCGTGGAACACTAACTTGATCTTGCAGTATACATTCATCATTATTTTCTGTAGTCTTTCTTGCCTTGCCTCTGGGATTATTTAGTATAGAAATCACTGTATCTGTACCCTACTTTCAGGCTCCTTGTTGCAACCAGGAGTGGCCCTAGAAGGCAGACAAGATGAGATTCTGGAACTGGGTCTCTGTTCAGTGCTCAGCTGGCAATGAGGACCCAGTAAGTGGCTGGTGACAGTACTACAACGATTTCCAAGAATCTCGCTTGCATTGGATTGAGATGATCAGGAGAAAATGGGAGAGTTAGATTCAATAGGAGCTTTGCCCTTGACTCACATGGGGCACATGTATTGTCATGTACTGACATGTGCTGTGAAATTGGCTCATTTTTTGATAATTGTCTTAGAAGCCCTGAAGAAAAAGAATTAGGCTCAGAGTAGCCAACTGTTGAGAAATGTCAGAAAGCCATGGAAGTTCCAAGGAATGTCTAGGGTCATGTGTTCTGAAGCCAGAGGGCAGATTGTGCTTAAAACCCATACTGCGAGCATGAAGGTGGCAGGGGTACAAAAGGATATTTGCCAGTTCACTCACACTAAAGCCAGAACCACGAGACGAAGTTCCTCGGACCTGAATAGGGTACATTTTGAAAGTACCCTGGGAGGGTAAACCTTCAGATCTCCCGGAACCTTCTAGCACAGTAGAAGGAGCTCTGTCTGGCTAGAGAACAGCTGCCCCTTGAAAAACAACTCAGCTAAGGCCGATGCTTCATGGGTTAATGCGTGTCCTTCTGAGGATCCTCATTGCCTTCAGACCAACAAGTAAGAGAAGGTTTTATCACACAAAGTCCTGGTAGGGAAATTAAGGGTCTGTCCTGGGAGGAACAACATGCAGGACGTGGGTAATGCACACTTGAGGAATGACCCAGGCGGGAGTGCTCTTGAGGTGTTTGCAGGGAGGACAGGCATCCTTCCTTGGCACATACATATTCTCTTCAAATCTAGATTTAATGTCTTGCATATCTATACATAGAAACAGGCATGCTCATATATACTAATTAGTTTTTCTTTTTTTCTTCTTCTTTTTTACCTCGTGTCTGTGTTGTGGGTGCGTGGTTGTGTGTGTGTGTGTGTGTGTGTGTGTGTTGTGTGTGTGTCATGTGTACCGTGCATGTGGAGCTGGAGGACCTCTTAAGGTATCATCTACAGGAACACTGTCTAACTCTTTTGAGCCAGGGGCTCTGATTGGCCTGGACTCACCACCAATTAGGCTAGAGTGGCAAACCAGTGAGCCTCGGCAAGCCTCCTGTCTCTGACTCCTCAATGCCCAAATGCACAACACATGCCACCAGGCTCGGCATTTTTACCTGGGTTCTGGGACTGGACCTACAGGTCTTCATGCTTGAAGCCAAACACTGTTACCGGTAAGCCATCCCCCATTACTCCACACTACTGAATCTTTAAATATTAAAAGTCTAATTTGGGGGCTGGAGAATGGCTAACGGTGTAACAGCATTTGTCTCTTTCCAGAGACTGCGGTTTGTTCCCACACCGCGGAGCTTACAGCTGTCTCAATTACCCAGTTCCAAGGAATCTGATGCCCTCTCTCTAGTCTCCACAGGGGCACTGCATACATATGTGCAGGCAAAACACTATGCATAGAGTAAAAATGATAAATAAAAAACTTTTCCAACTTGTTTACATAGGCCACTTTGTGATCTTTGAGAATATGGAAAGTTAGCACTCAAGTCATAATTATTTGTTGCACCATGAGTTTTTTATTAAACTTGGGAAAAAAATAAAGGAGATTGTTTATGAAGAATGAATGTGCAGTGTTACCATCTGTGAAGGTCAAATGCACTGGCAAGATAATCTATAAATTCTCAGAGTAGAGCATAATTATCACTTTTTTGTGTTTTTGAGAACAGGGTCTCCCTTTTTTTAGTCCGCAGTGGCCTGGAGCTCACAGGTAGACCAGGCCTGGGCCTTGAATCACAGAGATTCCACCTGCTTCGGCCATCCCGAGTGCTGGGATTAAAGGCTGTTGTGCCCCACACCTTTTGACAATGTTTTGTGTGTTTAATTTAAGAGCCAATAAATTGATTGTTAGTGGGAGAGCAGTTGTTTTAAGGTGTTACTGATTTTGTTTGTTTGTTTTGTTGTTTTTTGGATGGCTACTTATCAGAGTGGAAGGCAAACATTTATGGGATGATGTGCACTTCTGATCTCTATATTAGTAAAATTACAATGCCAGTTAAGGTAATGTAGTCAAGATATTTTTAATATATATTCTTGAGGCTGGAGACATGGTCCAGTGGTTAAAGACCACCTGGCGGCTCTTGCAGAGGACCAGGTTTCAATTTCGATGCACCCACATGTTGGCTAACAGTCATTCATAACTCAGTTTCCAGGAGATCTGATGTCCTCTTCTGACCCTCCACAGGCATTGCACGCACAACAGGTGCACTTACACACACACAAGCGATGCATTCATACATACAAAATAAATAATAAATAAAATATTTTTAAATAACTTTATTCAAATTTAACAAGCTCTTCTTAGAAATACTTTGGTATCAATACAATAAAAATATACTGTTTTCCCCCGCCCCACAGGGTCACGTCAAGTAACTGGAAAATACAAGCATTGGTTCTTCCCAGCTTTTGGGGGGAATTTTTCACAAGTAATGACTACTTATTCATGTGGCTTACCATGGGTATAATTATACATATACTTTTGGGTTTTAGGTAAAGAATAAAAGTATTCAGAAAAGAAATTGCAGGCATTCTTAGTTTCTTCCCAAAGGTTGTCAGGTGGTGGTAAGGCCTCAGATTACTTTTTTCCCCAGCTTTGCCATTCTTATCCAAAGCTGTAAAGAAGCAAAGAAAAAAGATAAAAAAATCTTAATTTTTTCATCTAAATGGCCATTTCAGAATACAGGAAAGTTTAGAACATACCTCAGATGGTTTTATCCAACAGTGTGAGCATTTTTTTAGTAGCACAAAAAGATAGTAGAAATAATAAGCTATGGTTAACTTAGGGAAGAAGCACATTCAGAACTAAAAGGAGCCTATGTCTAGAAAGATGAGAAGAGTTAACAAACACAGGACATGTGCAACAAACAGGATAGTGCACATTTGGACTATGAACCTTGATCTGCATTCTTTTAAGTCACTACTGTCTTTTCTATTCTTAGATTTGTACTACTGAACAAAAAAGATATTAACACTAAGCTAATGTCAGATGGCTTGTTTTTTTTTTTAGCTCTTTGAACTCTCTGGCCTTTGGATGTACAATGACAAGAATAAATTTATGTTTCAAACAATGTAAACTAATAATTAAGCATGAACATGCCTACAGATGGCAATGGCTTCTCCTTGGCCGCCTGCTGCTGATGTGCTGGCTGTGAAAGCATTTTAAAAATGTAGGTTTGGGGCTGGGAGAGATGGCAGTGGTTAAAGAGCACTGCTCTTGCAGAGGTCCCGGGTTCGATCCCAGCACCCCACATGGTGCTGAGAACCGTCTTTAACTCTAGTCCAGGGGAATAGGACACCTTTTCTGACCTCCGTAGCATTGCATACCTACATTCAGACAGTATACCATACACATTAAATAAAATTAGAAAAAAAATTAAATAATTATTAAAAAAATATGCAGGTTTAAGATTTGTAACACACTTTTCATGCTTCTAGTATGTGCCTTAATATTTAGGATCTCAGAGTAGATAGCTGATATTTAGGATCTCAGAGTAGATAGCTGCTCTAGTCATGTTCCAAAAGTAGAAAGAAGCTTTCAAGGCACTGAACTAATGATTATATTAGTGATGTAATATTACATTAATGTGGAAAATGGACCAAGAACCAGCCATTTAGCTAGTTGTATAGTTTTCTTTTAATGAAACAATAAAAGGGAAGACATTGTTTTCATCTCTATGCCATGTATTAGTTACTTATTAAAAAACAAATGACCCTTCCTCTAAGATGCCTTTTATAAGAATTTAAGAACCTTCCACTGTGATGAAGACTCACATGTGACAAGGCATTTTCTTACAATGACTTTTAAAAGCACTGTTTTCCCTTGAAAGTTAAGAGAAACAATCATTTCTCAGAGGAAAACTAGAATATTCCCTGGAATTTGGTGTGCTGAGAGAATTTCCTTTGCTTGCTGATAAACTATAGGAGCTGTTGGGTGGTGAACTCTGGGAAGATCCTTGCATTTTTACAGCAGCAAGGGAAGGGAGGGCGGAAGGCAAGGCTTCACAAAGCACCGTCTTGGGTTTTGTGGACCCTGACTTCACCAATGCCAAAAGAAAGTGGGGCCGAGGGACTTTTTAAAGGTCTGGTTTAAGGCAGAGGCAAAGTTCTCTTCTCTATAGTTCCACCTCATCTTGCAAATCTGTGAGTGAGGCCCACCCGTGCAGTGAAGTTGCAATTGTGTTTTGTCCTTCTCTCCCTTCTCGCAGCCTATGGCAAACACACACGGTCTGAATTCCATGTGGGGGCGTGGAGATGGGAACATGCACAGGCAATGCAAAGAGCACACACCCCAAACACTTTCCCACCAGTTCTTTTGAGAACTCTTTTCTGCCCTTCTCTGATCCTGGCCTTGTCTCCTTATGGCAACTAAGATGTGTAGTTTCAGCTGCCTAAGCTTGGTAGAAGAGAGCTCTGCTCTTCACTCTCAGTGTTCCTTGGTCCTTACTGCCTGCCACAGTTTGGAAATTTCAGAACTAAAAGTGTCTGGATGCCCTAGAGTTAAGGTTTTCTATCTCTTCATCCTGAAGTACCACTGACTGACACCTCTAAGTGGGCAGAATTGGGCTACAAAGCAGGCAAAAAGGTCAGCTGTCATTTTGGGGGGTGAGGTGGGAGTAGGATTCTAGTGGGATCCCATGAAAAGCTTGTTGGGGCCACACAATGGAGGTCATGTCTGGGCCATGTTACATTTACATAAGCAGGCAGACAATAAAATTACTTAAGATTTTCTGTCATTCATGTTCAAAATTTTACTGAAATACTGTCTAGACTATCCAAGCGGCACTGTTTTCCATCTTTCTTATTCATTAATACTGTTTTCCATAGGTTAAAATTGTGTGTGTCGGCTAGCCGTGGTGTACACACCTAAATCCTAGTACTCAGGAGGCAGAGGCAGCAGATCTCTTGTTTTAAAGGCCAGTCTGGCTAACATAGGGAGTTCCAGGACATCTGGGGCTATAGGAAGACCCTGTCTCAAAAGACAATGTGCTGTGTGTGTGTGTGTGTGTGTGTGTGTGGTGTGGTGTTGTGGTGTATTGCATACATGTGAGACAGGTGCACACTGAGGAGGCTAAAGGAGGACTTCAGGTATCTCCCTCTATTGCTCTCCACTTTATGCCTTGAGTAGGGTCTCTCACTGAACCAGAGCTCATCTGTTGGCTAGGCTGAGTGGCCAGGCTAGCGAGATCCTGGGATGTGCCTGTCTCTGACCCCCTTCCCAATAACTGGGCTATAGGCAAGCACAGCTGTGCTGGGATTTTATGTGCTTGGAATTCAAACTCATGTCTCATGCATGATGAACAATCACTCCTTACTCACTGAGCCATCTCCCAGCCTCTATAAAATTGCTTTTCAGATAGAGCTCTGAAAACCATCTTTATGCCAAGTCAAAAGAGGCTTACAATCATAATTATTATGATTACCAAGACTATTGATATTTAACAGGAGATCTTTACTATTAAAAATAAAGAAATTGACTAAGCTGGATGTGTGGTTCACGCCTTTAATGCCAGCACTTGGGAGACAGAGGCAGGTGGATCTCTGGAGTTCAAGGCCAGCTGGTCTACAAAGAGAGTTTCCAGGACAGCTGGGCGCGCTTTTGTGGTCAAAAAGACAAAAAAAAAAAAAAAAAAAAAGAAGAAAGAAAAAGAAATTGACTTAAACAGTGGGTCTTTAAGTATTAGAGCATTGTGTGTGCGTGTGTGTGCGTGCGTGTGTGTGTGTGTGTGTGTGTGTGTGTGTGTGTTGTACTGAAAAGCTCAATGTACTTTCTGCTTGTGGAACTGAAATCCATAGACAGCTGTGACAATACAATTGAGTTGTTTTTAAAACTCATTCAAACAGACGTGTTAGTTCTGTAATCCATGTGATGAAATGGAAAGCAGAAATGTAAAACAAAATCATGATGAAAGGCAAGGAATTCGGAGCATTCTGTTTACAGATACTTAAGTTGATAGTACAGGACTTTGTATTGTTACTTTGTCTGGAAAAGGCTTTCCTGTTTTCATAATTTTGGTTCAGTAGCATGATTAGTGTGGTCTGGAAACATTAGTCACTTCCTGTCATTTTTCTTGGGGTAAATGTGTTAACATGGTTAGAGGAGAAGGAATACAGGGGTTTAGGGGAGCTGACTAATATCGAAGCTCAGATGAGAGAGCTTTTTACACTGGGTCATGTCCATGTTGCTGACCATAAAAAGGGTGTTCCTTTTTTCTAAAGTCTTATACATTGTTTTAAGAATGAATTTAAAAGGAAAAAAAAAAAAAGCCCATTAGCAAACAAAGCTCATTCTCCAAACAGAAAGGAACTTAGCTTCGGCAGGTTTCCATTGTGGGCGAGCATTCCTCCACAGTCTAAGGAGGATGTACGAGTGAACATTTCAAAAGAGGTTAGGAATTGTTCAGATAATTAAAGTTACCATTAGTTCACCTAACTCAAGGACTTACACGAGTGGAAGAATGTCCCTTTTATTGTGTTATTAGCAACTCAAGATTGGGCTTACGGTTTGCTGAGGAAGAAGCATCTTGAATTCTATTTGTCCTGCTACACTTCTATAAAACTCTCAGGTTCTATTTGCGAGTACTTAATATTTTATTGCTTTTTAGTGACAATTCTTCAATTGGAGGCATTTACAAAATTACTATCCCCTTTTAACATCTAGAACCTGTATGTTTAGATCATTTGGCTTACATCTTTAGCACAGGTAAGCACAGTTATTCAAATTTACTTTTAAAAGTATTTTATTACTTTTGTATGTGTACAAGTGTATCTCCTCCATGTATGTAAGTGCACCTGTCTTGGGCAATGCCCTCAGAGGTCAGAAAAGGATATCAGATCCCTTGGAACTGGTGTTAGTGATGGTTGTAAGCCACCATGGGAACCAAACCCAGGTCCCTTGCAAGAGCAGCCCATGCTCCTAACTGTTAAGCCATCTCTCCAGCCCCTCTAACTGATTTTTAAAAATCAGGTTCTTATTTTGTTATATATGATAATAGTTTGCTATATTTAAGTGGCAACAAGGGATTTAAAATTGAGGAGCACTTTGTAGAAAAAAGTGTTGAAGTTATTTTTCATTAAATGATAAAAATAACCAGATAGCTACAAAGCTATAAAAACTTCACAGAGAATGAAAAATTCAACGGTCTAGAAAATAGAAAGAATAATGATGCTAAGTTGGAGAAGATTATGAAAAGTTAAGAGTTAGAGATGATATAAGATAAATGCATTCTATTTTTAAAATGTAGAAAAATTAAACAAAAAAGTTAACAAAACTACAAAAGTATAGAGAAAGAAGATATAACAAAGCAGCAAAATGCAAAGAAAATTATGTGTTTTTTCTATTTTCTTGCAAAATTAAGGCAATTCGTTAATGGGTATAGAAAGTTTAAGTCACAGTGATGCACAGACAACATAGTTGTCATAGGATTCTGCTGGGAAAAGTTATGTTTATGATAATCATCACAATAATCAGCAACCCAAATTCATCCACAAACAATATTATTCATAATAGAAGACAAGTTTTCAGTAACTAAGGTCAGTCAATGCAATGTTGAAAGAAAACAATGATGTAATTTCACTTTATCTTTTGAAGTGACTCATTTTGTTGTGGTGGTAATAATTTGAATCAGCCTTAATACAAACTGTCAGTGCATATTAGTGTAGGTGGTGGTCACAGAAGCTGAAAGCCAGGGGATTCATTAACACAGAGGTGCCTGTCACATGAGTAAACAGCAGTGGCATGCTTTGTCATTTTTATTACCTGTTAACGATGGATCCTCAGTCCCATCTCCAGCCACGGGAACACCCAAGGGAGAGTGGCGGGCTGGGCTGCCTAAGCTTTCCTCTTGTTCTTTCAGAGATATGGAATTTTTGTGGGGAGATTTATGGTTTGTGTTTTCATGAGGACTGACTTCTGACCTCTTTCTAGGAAGCGGGGTTGGTTTGGCTGGCTGGTAAACCTGACTACAGGGAACTGTAGGATGGTAGGACAGCTTCTCAGCTTGTCGGTCATCCTCCTCCCCTTCATCATCAATCACAACCAGCTCAGCGTGGATGACCCCATCGTACCCTGTCAAAAGCTTCTTTTCTTCTTCATTTTCATCTGCTTGCTGATACCCCATGAAAATCATTGTTACGGGTTCTGTACCATCCACATCAGGAGGCAAAGAGTGAACGATGTTGTATCTGACATCCTCCTCCTCCTCCTGACAAGTGGGTGAAGCACTCTGAGATTCTGACTCTCTGTTGGGGCTCAGTCCAGCCCTTGGAGAGGCCTCATGTTTGCTCTGCATGATGCTTGATTCTTCCCAAGGAGTCGCCAGCCTCTTTTGTGGGGTGTGGACTGTCTCTTCAGCTTGTTGAACCATTGATCGAGGATGAGGCGTTGGCCGAATGGGGCTGGTGTTTGCGGGGCTGTTGTCCCTCTCCTCTGAAAGCCCATTGTCCATATTGTGCACGGATTCATTTGCATGGTTGGCCAGTCCATTAGCTTTCATCTTTATCCTTTCTTGAAAGTTTGGTCCAGGGCTTACCTTTTCTCTCTGGGGGGTTGTAGGCCTGCAAAACGGATTGGCATAAACTGGTTCATGGTACTCTGTAGGCGATTGAGAGTTTCTCTCTGAGGCTTGCCTTAGAAGTTCCTCTACTTCAACCGGTGCGAGGCCGTCAGTGCCATTGTATGCTGTGCTTTGATTGGAGCTGACAGCATAGACAGACTTCTGCCCGTCATCATATACTTTTATTCCTGTACCTTTAAAGTCGTCTGATGGGAGGGGTATGGAAGACAGAACTGTACTCTCACCAGTTTTCAGATCCTTTTCAACTTTAATTTCCATGGCATACAAAGCTGTTAAAAGACAAATTTAATGCTTGGTATAGTTAACTTTATTCTAGCATGTTTATTTTTACTCTTTGCTGTCCTTTTAAAAATATTTTCTTTATTATTGTTATTTTATGTGTATGAGTGTATTGCATGTATGCATGTGAGTACATCCATGTCATACAATGCCTGAAAAGGTCTGAAGAGGGTATCGGATATCCTGGAACTGGAGTTACAGGAACTTGTTAGCCACCACGTGGGTCTTCTGCAAGAGCAACCAGTGCTCTTAACCACTAAGCCATCTCTACAGCACCCTCCTCCCATATTCTTTTATGTGACATTTAAAATTTTTTGATTTGGGGGCTAGAGGGGCGCTTAGTGGTTAAGAATAGTCACTGCTCTTGCAGGGGCCTTGAGTTACTTTCCTAGCATCCATGTTAGGAGGCTCATAACTGCCTATAACTCCAGCTTTGGAGGATCTGACACCCTCTGGCCTCTGGGCATCTGTATGCACGTGGAAGGCATAAGCTCATGTACATATACACATAAAAAAGTAAATCGTTCAGCCGGGCGTAGTGGCGCATGCCTTTAATCCTAGCACTTGGGAGGCAGAGGCAGGCGGATCTTTGTGAGTTCAAGGCCAGCCTGGTCTACAGAGTGAGTTCCAGGACAGCTGGGGCTACAGGGAAAAACAAAAAACAAAAAAAAAAAAAAAAAAAAAAAAAAAAAAAAAAGTAAATCATTCAAAGAAAACCCTGAATTTACTAATTAGTTCTGGAATAACCAACCCTGCAATAGCATGATAAGGGAGTGAGGAATTTTGGGACAAAAATTAAGGAACGAAGAAGAGAAACCAACAGATTCAAATAGCAAGGATTTTTACTGGTAATATAAACATATCTTGGGGTCTGGGTGTGGTGGCGCATGCCTTTAATCCCAGCACTTGGGAGGCAGAGGCAGGCAGATCTCTGAGTTCAAGTCCAGCCTGTTCTATAGAGCAAGTTCCAGGCTAGCTGGGGCTACAGGGAGACCTTGTCTCAAAAACACCAAAAAAAAAAAAAAATTCCTTTTTCCAATTAATGAAAGCAACAAGGCAGACTTACATTCTTTAGTATTACTTATAGGGAAGACTCTGTACTTAGTAAGAACAGTCAGTTACACTGTGAGTTTCAGTATGTCAAAAAATACATAGCACTGCATTTCATTCAACTGCATCCTTGCTGGGAGCGCAGCCACCCAAATGTTCCGAGATTTTTCACCACACGGTGGGTGTAGATGTTGAGCTGGCTCTGCACAGGAGGACTAGAAGCCCATGTTTTTCTTTTATCGTCATCCCAATTTAATGCAACTTTCAATTAGAAGACGGGCTAAAAATAGAGCAATAGCAACTGTGCTGAGATAACTGAACTGAAGGTGACTGGGGAATCGGGGGAAGCTGAGGTCTGTCTCAGGACCCAGGCAAAGCCCCGGGCTGGAATTTTAGCAAGTGAAGGGATTAGTATTCTTTGAAAAATTACAATGTGCCAGTGCTTGCGTTTGCTGTATCTTCCCATTTTCCTTTAACTTACTTTGCATTTCCCACCTTCTTTGTTGCCTGATGGGTCCTGGTGTTCCCTAGACACCCAATGAAACCTACAGGACCCCTTACCGATCCTCTCCTGCCTCAAATCTCTACCTCATTCTTTGGCATCGGATTCCCTAAACGATTTATTTAGTGAATACCTACTGTGTGCCTAACTGATGTCTGTGTATAGTATTCATTAAATATTTGTTGCGGGGGGAGCTGGAGAGATAGCTCAGCAGTTAAGAACACTGGTTGCTCTTGCTGAGGACCCAGGTTTGGTTTCCAGCACCCACATGTAACTTTAGTTACAGGGGAATCTGACTCCCTCTTCTGGCTTGTTTGCATGGACATCGTATGCACGTGCTGCACTTAGATAATACGGGCAAAACATACACATAAAAAATATGTAAAATTTAAATATTTGTTGAGGGAGTGGGTGACTGCTACCTGCAGCTAGAGAACACTTTCTTCCTCCATTCTGAAGTTCAAAGGTTTCCTGTGTGTCCCACCACAAACCTTCAGTTTTCCAGAGGCTTAAGTATTAGTTTGATGAATATTATTACTCAGTAAGGATAAAGATTGCCTAACCTTCTCAAGGTTTTAATTTTAATTTTCATTAAAAACCAAAAAACCAAACCAAACAAAAACTTCTGCATCAAGAATTTTGAGAGAGACTGAGAAAAAGATGAAAAACATGTTTGGCAGAATGCATGAGCTCTGGTGGGGTGGGGGGGGCAGGAAGGGGGGCACGGGTCTAGATTTGATTTGTAATATAATTTTGTATGAAATGCACAGAGCTTCAATAAAACATTGGTGGGGGGGGGGAGAGATTTTGAAGCCGGGTGTGATAGCACACCCCTTTAATCCTAGTACTTGTTTGGCAGAGGCAGGAGGACTTCTGTTAGTTCAAGGCCAGCCTGGTCTACATAGCAAATTCTAGGCCAGCTGGGGCTACACAGAGACCCTGTCTCAAAACCCCCCCCCCACAAAAAATTGGCAATTCGAAAATACCTACTGGATGATATACATTGAGTGAGATATTTTTGAGCAGAGAAGCTTTAAGCAGCTTCCTGTCTTTTCAACCTTTATTTTGTTCCTAATCATTCTGGTAGAGACTAAGTTGCATGGAATAAATTCTAAGTCCTCATTATCTTTAACCATGCAAGACTCTCACAGCCATGAAGACGTAAAATGGATCTTTGCTTAACCTAGAAGCATAAGATGGCCTAGTAATTTGTGAACATTTAATGCCATAAAAATCTGAAATTGAGGGGGCCTTGGAAGACAGCTTAGCAGTCAAAGGCATTTGCTGAGCTGGCTTGACCTGAACTCAATCCCTGGAACCCACATTAAAGGAAAAAAGCCAGAAGTGGTGGTACACATCTGTAATGCCAGCACTCTGAAGGTGAGATGGGCGACAGAGATGGGAGGGCTGGCCAGAGTCCTGTGGGCCAGCTAGCCTGGAGTATGCTGTGCAGTGACAGAAAGAAAAAGAGAGACGCTGCTTCAAAGGAGTCGGAAAGAGGGAACTGCTTCCTGGAAGTTGTTCTCTCACATCCACACACACGCCAGCACTCACAGAGCGTTATGCACACATGCATGCACACACATAAAGTAAAACTTAAAAATTAAAACTCTGAGCTGGGTGTGGTGGCACATGCCTTTAATCCTAGCACTTGGGAGGCAGAGGCAGGAAGATCTCTGTGAGTTCAAGGCCAGCCTAGTCTACATAGCAAGCTCCAGGCTTGGAGCTGGGGCTACAGGGAGACCCTGTCTCAAAAATAAAAAAAAAAAAAAAAAAAAAATAAAATAAAATAAAATAAATAAAAATAAAAAGTAAAACTCTGAAGTTGAGACTGTGGCATTGAATGTAGATTTATCATATACCTTTTCTACTTTGGTCATCATCTTCTCTTCCTTCATTTCTTTCCTTTCTTAATCTGGAAGGTATGTAGGATTCTGGGAGGTCAGGGATATTAGCATAGATGTCCTCAATTGACTCTGTAAAATTGATATGAATTCAAAATTCATTTAAGCTATATTTCTAATAATGGCAAAAGGTCAATAATCTTATTCAAAAGATCTTGCTTAGACATGGAATGGACTGCTCAAGAACCTACCTCCTGGAGTTTCTTCCTTTTCCACTTTCACAGACTGTAAGACAAAAAAGAATTAATTTAGTGTAAAAATAATTATGGGAATACTTTGTGATGTTATATAGTAATTTGTTATATAGGTAATTATAGTTTTAATATTAGTTATGCTCACTCTTATTATGTCTTCTGTGGTTCTCTCGATTGATTTTAGTTTCTTTAAAATTGCCTCTTCATTGGTTGAGATTTGCAGTTCAGCCTTTTCAAGATCTTGGATCTCTTTTTCAAGCCTGACAACAAAAAGGATCTCATTATTTGATGCGGTGCACATGCAGGGGTCTCAGAAGCATCTTTCCCACTTCAGACTTTTCTTGGAACATTGCACATAAGCAGCAAGACATCTTAAAATGTAGCATTGTCTTTTTGTTTTTATGATATGAAAGTTTCTTAGGCATTAGGTTAATTTTGACTGGTGACTTGATTGGATTAAGGGATACCTAAGGCATCAATGAAGAACACCTCTGGATATGCCTACAAGGGCTTTCACAGGGAGATTTAACTGAGAGGAGATGGTCCACCATACCATGGGTGGAGGATTCAGAAGGAATAGAAAGGGAAGAAGGAGAAAGGAGAAAACCAACGGTGGAACAATATTCATCTCCCTTTTACTTGCCATGGACACAATATGACAGCTACCTCATCCCTCCATTGATGGATGGGCTGCATCTGTGTAAGCTATGAGCCCAAAGAAATCCTTCCTGTTTTAAATTGCTTCTTTGTCAGAGTGATGAGAAAATTAACAAATAAATGGGTAAAGTATTGGGCTTTTTGGCCTTATTTTCTTCACTGCAATGACTAATCTTTGTTCCACATGAAATAGAACAATTTATTTTATAAAGAGACTTAAGCTGGCTGTTGTGGAACACACATGAAATCCCAGCACTCCGAAGACTGGGGCAAGAAGACTGAGCTTGGGCTATGAACAAGACTTTGTTTTTTAAGAGACAGAGAGAGAGAGAGAGAGAGAGAGAGAGAGAGAGAGAGAGAGAGAGAGAACAGTATAAAAGAATGGTACATTTATATATAATTGTTTGTTTGTTTTTTTGGTCTTTTTGAGACAGGGTCTCCTTGTAGCCCCAGTTAGGTTGAAACTCAATATGTAGACCAGACCTGCCTTGAATTCACAGAGATCTGCTGGCCTCTGCCTCACAAGTGCTGGGATTAAAGGCGTGTGCTATCACACCCAGTCAGTTATATAGTTATTTAATATTTTCTTAATCTCTATAGAAGTTATCTGGAAGAATAGTTATAATTATTAAACTTGATTTAATCATCATAGATATTTATTGCATATTGTAACATTGAAAACAACATCCTTTTAAGCTCCCTGAGCTTAAATAAGTAAGGTGAAGAGATGGGTAAATGAACAAAATCCAGTGCAATGATCTCAGGTACTGCTATCACAGAGGCTGTGTTTTCTGGGGTGGGGAAACCTGACAACCTATAAAGGAATGTAAAGAAATTAGAGACAAAGAGACACATTTGAAATTGGGCTGTTTCACATATTCTGAACTGGTAACTGGTATATAGCCCTGGCGAGATTCAAATGAACCCAAGTGTGTCATTTTGACCTCTGCTCTGCATGGAGTCACAACCCCTGGCAGTTGTAGTTTCTAAGGCTTGCCCTTGGCAGCCACGAAACACTCATATCATCTCAGCCAGATACTCAGCTCTAAAGCCAGCTGCCTCAGAGGATGGCTGATTCAATGTAGCAGCTGGGCAAGGACATGACAGCTGTGGATATTCATGTCAGCTAGCATAACTGTTAGTTCTCTTGGCTTCCTTCTTGAAGATGGCCATGGGCCTAGCTGCTCTAGAATCTTGGTCTATTGTCATACCAATAAAAGCCTACAACATGATCCATTTGGCCATTCTACTTATTACTTTAGCTCCAGGTTCTGATATTGATGCTGCCTCTGGCCATTCATAGGAGGCCATTTATAGCTGAAGATGTTTCCTTTCATAGCCTAGAACTCCAAGTGAAATTGAGTATGCCTGCTTTCCTGACATTACTAAGGATGCCTGCTATTTTATTAAAAATTCTTCCAGGTCTATGGCAGTACATTTTCCTATCAGAATAATTATTTTTTTTTTTAAATAACTATTTTTATTTGGGCAAGTGTTTTGATTTCTGGTATCTTTATTGATGTGTGTGTGTAGTGCCCTCAAAGACTAGAAGAGGATGACAGAGTGTCCATGTGTGTACTGGGAGTTGAATCTGGGTCCTCTGGAAGAACAGTAAAGAGCTCTTATCCCTTGAGCCTCCCCTCTAGCCCTCTGTATCAGCAGAATTATGAGATACATACTTGTCAAGTTTGGTAGTGTAGCAAACTGTTAAAAGTAATAGAACTGGATTCTATTGTCTTTGACCTCATTATAGACCATTCCCCTAACCTCTTTAAAAATCAGTTTTTTGTCTTTAATCCCAGCACTCAGGGTCAGAGGCAGGCAGATCTCTATGGGTTCAAGACAAGCCTGGTCTACATAGTAAGTTTCCAGAAAACTGAGGGCTTCAGGGAGACCCTGTCTTGAAAATACACCCCCCCCCAAAAAAATCAGTTTTTGCCTTTTATATTCAGATATCAGGTGGTGATAAAAGAGTTGATGCTTGTGGAACCTGTTGACTCTGGTCGATATCAGGCAGAGGCCTATCATGAAAGAATTCTCAAGGCTTTCTGTAGCACGTTGTGTTTTTTGTCTCCTTTCACCATCTGTCCAAGGGTTCCTTTCCTTACAGTGCATTAGACAGTCTATGGGGAGCATGAGGAAGAATACAAGGAAATTCAAATGGCTGCTGTGAACAGCTCCTAGGTCTTAGCACCCAGATGTGGAATGAAAGGAATCTGAGTTTGAGCTCTGGTTCATCTGCCAACTTCCTGTGTTACCCTAGACAAGTCTGTAGGCTTCACTGAGAACCACTGTCTTCATTCACCCATATATCCATGTAAAATGTTTATTTAGCATCTTTGTTGTACCAGGAGCTATTCCATGTCACAGGGATATGATGATAAACCAATGCCCCTGCCCTCAAAGCATTTAATTTCTAGAAGGAGACAATATGATAATACACAGGCTGGCTGCCTTCTTATATGAAAGGCTGGATGCAAAATGTTTTAGGTTTTGGATAATCTATCATGGAGTTCATCCTTGGAGGAAACTGATTCTCTTTCCTTCAGCTTCTATTAATTGCATGTATGCATAACAGGAATAATAAAAGGACAAGAAATTGAGAGGGGGTGGGAGGGCATGGGAGGAGACGAAGGGGGAGAGGGAGGGATGGAAATAATGTAAATGCAATATTCATGTATGACATTCTCAAAAATTATTAATAAAAATGTTTTAGGCTTTGTAGTTCACATATGATTTGTGTTATAAATTTATCCATCTAGTCATTCATTTCCCCCTGCTTTTTTAAAATTTTATTTATTTTTTATGTGTATGAGTGTACTGTCTGCATGTAGGTTTGTGCACCTGTGTTGTGCAATGCCGCGGGGGTCAGAAGAGGGTGTCGGATTCCCTTGGAACTGGAGTTAAAGATGGTTCTCAGCCGCCATGTGGGTGCTGGGGATCGAACCTGGGTCCTCTGCAAGAGCATTCGGTGCTCTTAACCGCTAGGCCATCTCTCCAGCCCCTCCCCCTGCTTTTTGATGTATAACCCTTTAACTGTATAAAAATTCTTCACTGTGTCTATGAAAATGCAGGCCAGATTAGATAAATTCTAGGCCATCATTTGCCAGTCTCTGCACTAATAAACACATGTGTGTGGGTACATGTATGTGTGTGGACATACAAACTTGCTTACTGAGGTACGCAGATATATACAATAAACAGATGTCTATTTACACACACACACACACACACACACACACACACACACGTTTCTTTATGAAGAAAAATATTTCCATGAAAAAAGCAGGGTGATCTATTGCTAGGATTAAGAGCACTCTGGTCAAATGTAATTTGTGAAAAGACATGAGGGCAAGGCCCAAGAACATGTTCCAGAGTGAGCAGAGTGCCTATAAAATATGTTCCAGAGTGAGCAGAGTGCCTATAAAATATGCTCCAGAGTGAGCAGAGTGCCTATAACTTGTGGGTAGATTGTTAGATTGTAAGTTGGGGGGAGAGAGAGAGAAAGAGAGAGAGAGAGAGAGAGAGAGAGAGAGAGAGAGAGAGAGAGAGAGAGAGAGAGAGAGAGAGAGAGAGAGAGATTCCACTGTTGGGGCTGGGACCTGTCTAACTGGAAACCTGTAAATGTGATTGGTGGGAGAGGAAGGCAGGAGACTGGTGGGCTGGGTTACATTTGGGATGGTCAAGTATGAGATGAAAGACATAGTTGGATGTAAAATCTGGAGCTTAGAAAGGTCTGAATTCAAATATATGAATCTGGAAGTTGGTATGTATAGCTATATGTGTAGGTAAGCTTTCCTAGAAAGAGATAGATTTCAAGCTTGCGGTGAGCATGCTCAGCAGGCAAAGGTGCTCGCTGCCACGCCTATTAAGGACCTGAATTTGACCCCAGGACCCACATGATTGGAGAGAGCTGTACATGGACACCTTGGCATGTGCTCAGCCCCTCATTATCCTCCTAATAAATAAATAAATGTAATAAGTTTTCTTTTTAAAATTTCCAAGTTTGATAGTTAAAGTCTGGTCATGGCGACACACACCTTTAATCCCAGCACTTGGGAGGTTGAGGCAGACAGATCTCTGTGAGTTCAAGGCCAGCCTGGTCAACACAGCAAGCACCAGGCCAGTTGGGACTAAAGGGAGACCCTATCTCAAAAAAAGACCCCCCCCCAAAAGAAATAAAGAAGTCAAGAGTACGTAGCTAATCAAGTTTCTTCCTGTCTCTGCCACTTTCTAATCTAGAGTTCTTTGTCTGCCCAGTGCTCTCCTATTATAAAGCACCTTATTGGTGTTGGTAGGAATTTCCCTCTAAAAAAATGACTGAGGATAATCTCATACCATATGATCCGCATGGATATTTTTAGAATATGGGGCTGTGACTGGAGAGATGGCTCAGTGGTTAAGAGCACTGGTTGCTCTTTAAGAGGACTGTGGTTTGGTTCCCAGCACCCACAGGGCAGATAGTAACTGTCTATCACTCCAGTTCCAGGGCATCTAATGCCCTCTTTTGGCCTCTGTGGAGGACAAGCCTGGTACACTATGGCTTTTCTTGGTACTTGCCTTATGAGAAATATGGTTATCAGCATCTAGCTTGATATTTTCTTTTTTTTTTTAATTTTTTTTTTTTTATTTCGGTATGTGTATGAATGTACTGTCTGCATGCAGGTGTGTGCACCCGTGTCGTGCAATGCCATGGAGGTCAGAAGAGAGTCTCAGATTCCCCTGGAACTGGAGTTCTCCTGGAACTGGAGTTTCAGACGGTTCTCGGCCACCATGTGGGTGCTGGGGATCGAACCCGGGTCCTCTGTAAGAGCGGTCGGTGCTCTTAACCGCTAGGCCATCTCTCCAGCCCCTAGCTTGATATTTTAAAGTTTTCATTGCTGCCTCTTCCTTTTCTAAAATTTCCCATTTCAATATACATGTGTATGCCCCTGTCTCCCCCTCTCTCCTGTTAAGAGGCCATAAGAGAATATTTACTTCTGATTTAAACATTAAACAATGTAAGGCTTAAATCAGGGACTCCTGCCCAAACCCTTTCTAAAGATAGTTTTGGAGAAGAGAAAGAAATGAGATATTTGAAAAGCTATACAAATATTCATATATAAATTAATACGCACAGATGTATACATATCTGTGTATCTCTATACATGTTTGTGTATACATATATATGAAATACACATAAAAGTTAATTTTTCTTTCAAGGAAAGATTCTGGGAATAGCACTATGGGCTCTTTAACCTTCACCTGACTGCTTTTTAGCTGATGGCTTAGAATTTCCATAAGTGCTGCCATCCCATCTTTAGAAAGTATAGCTTTTCAGAATGGGAACTGAGCTCCTTAAAATGCTGATTCAGTTTGGTGAGAAACAGGCAGCAAAGAAAGAAATCTCCTTCCTGGTGCCTCTGGCTTGCAAGGTGGGGCCTGGAGCGGGCGTCAGTATCTCTCTCAACTTCTGAGAGATGGGGGGCAGGCATCCTGTGCCAATTTAGATAAGCAGAGCTCACGAAAAAGGATTCGTAATCCTAACCACTATTGGAATCTTTCTTCTCCTTGCCTATTTGCTCAGGGAAAAAGAGGGTTATTTTCAAGCGCTCCCTACGTGAAAGTAGGTGGCTTTCATTTCCTGCGGTAGTAATAACCTCCCTTAATCATCCTGAGATAATGTCCCCAATCCAATTCCAACATGCAATCTTCTTCTTCTTCTTCTTCTTCTTCTTCTTCTTCTTCTTCTTCTTCTTCTTCTTCTTCTTCTTCTTCTTCTTCTTCTTTTTTTTTTTTTTGTCTTAGAAAAAAGGATAGAAATGCTAGATGTATCAAGAAGAGGTTATTTCAGAAGGCAATTTTTCTGCAGCTAAGGGTCCATTTATCTCTCTCAGTTTTGGTGGAGTTAACAAGGACTAAACAGCCTGGATCTTGCCATTAGGGGTAAAACACTAGAACTCATGGGGAAAAAATAAACACCAACCCAATTCAAAAGTTTATAGCTTTTCAGTATTGGGCATGCTAGTGATTAGAAAAAAATGTTCAAGTGTTGCACATTGACGCTGTACCAAACTCAGGACTAATTAGTCCTCATATCCACTATCCACCTAGTATTATTCCACCTAGATAGGCAACTGATCCTGCGGCTCGCAAGTACTCTAAGGCAAGATAGAATTTAAAAGTGGGGCTCTACTTATTCTTCCCGAGTTAGCCATTGTGGAAACAAGACTTAAATTATAGAATTGATTCTTGTGAAACTGGATGTGATATTCATTTTGATTAGCAGTATAAAAAGATGTGGTATTCATGGCAGTAAAATGAAGGTCGAGGTGGCCTGCCTACCAGCACTGTCGCACCCACTGGGGTTGTCAGATCTGGCCCTCCCCTCCCCAGCAGACCGAGACAAGGGTAACGACTTGATTAGAGAACTCCTCTACCTCAAGCCTTGTCCTTGAAAATACTATTATAGGGAGAAAACCTTAACACAGCTCCATCATCATGACTGGCCATAAAATTTATGATGGGGTTGATTTAATAAATGTTGCCAGCACAAAGTGCTCCAAACTAAGTTTTATGCTTTTTTTGAGACAAGGTCTTGCTATGTAGCTCTGGCCAACCTGGAACTTGCAATGTAGACCATGCTAGTCTGGAACTTGCTATGCTCTTTCGGCTCTTCCTATGCTTATAGATATGCAACATTGTGCCTGCCTCTAATCGATTTCAACAACCTAATTCCCCTTGCTCTCAAATCAGTTTCCTTTTTTCCTTTGTTAGTAATACATTCCTCTGGGTTTTGTGTCTCCCTGGATATCTGGTAGCGGAGTAGGCTCTTCTGTATTTAGATGCTGCACACTGCTAACTCTGTCTGGTTACTTCTGTAGCTTTCAAAACATACCTTTAATAATTAATTAATTAATTAATTAATTATTGAGACAGGGTCTCCCTTTAGTCCCACTGGCCTGGAGCTCACTCTATAGACCAGGCTGGCCTTGAACTCACAGAGATCCACCTGCCTCTGCCTCCAGAGTGCTGGGATCAAAGGCGTGTGCCACCATGCCTGGTCAGATCATACCTTTAAAACAGGGAGACCCTGTCTAGATAAATAAATAAGTAAGTAAATAAATAAATAAATAAGTAGATAGATAGATAGAGCTCTTTGCCTTCCACTTATCTCCCCTTTCTAACATGGGATGCCATGGTGAGCTGATTTTGAGCATACTGCCAAGGGTATGCAAAAGATAGAAATGGAATGAAGTAGGGTCTCTGACTCATCAGCAACCCTGCAGCCTGAATGTTAACTTCTCCTGAATGTTTACTAGTGAAGATTTTTCTGTGTAAGAGAAAAGAACCTTTCTGTCCCATTTCTGTAACTGCCCTAAAAGCCTCCCCCAAATCAATAGGACTAGCATGTTCATTATTGCATAACCTCATGGGAGTAAATCATGATGTGATAGATTTTGAGATTTTTTTCATTGATTTGAAGAATTAGTAGTATCTTTGGGGCATTAAACTAGTGGAAAAGAAAAAGTAAGTCTGTTTCTAGTGATGAAAAAAGTTAATAGGTCTTCTAATATCTAAATCTGATATGATTTATATTGATAGAGAATATGTTTTTGCTTGGCTATTTTTTAATTTAAAAAGTTAAGCTAATATTAAATGGCTAAACTTTCCAATAAAAAAGATATTTTAATTTTCTTTTCAGTAAATCATACTTATTTAAGTGGATACCTCTGGATGCTTAGTGGATACTATTGAGCATACACACACACACACACACACACACACACACACATCTTGACTGCAGCATGTGAAAATGGGGAGATAAATCACTACTAATTAAAGATATTGTGACACCAAATTTGATTTTCTCAAAAAAATTGAGAGTATGATCTGGGTATACTGGCCCATGCTGGTAATCTCAGTACTCAGGAGGTTGAGGCAGGAAGATTAATATGAATCTGAGGTCAGCCTGGGCTATATAGTAAGTTCCAGGCCAGCCTGGCCTACAGTGTGAGGTCCTATCTCAAAAACCAAAACAGCTGGGTGTGGGCACATGCCTTTAGTTCTAGCACTCTGGAGGCAGGGGCAGGCGGATCTCTGTGAGTTTAAGGCCATCCTGGTCTATACAGTGAGTTCTAGGCTAGCTGGGGGCTATAGGGAGATCCTGTCTCAAAAAACAGAAAACAAACAAAAAAATCCCCAAATGAACAAATAAAAAACAAAAATAAAAATGAGAGTTTGCAATCTAGAGAAATGGAGATTTTGAAAATGTGCTTGTTTTAAAATTTGAGGCCTAATAATTTTCATCCAGCATTTTTACTAAGAATGTATTTACCCTTTAGGCATATTTGTTTCACCACACTGAAATAAAGGCACATGAAAAAAGATGATTGTCATACACTGCATGTAAGTAAAACCATCAGATGCAAGTTGCCTTAGAACCAGCCCTTGTAAAAGGGCATGTGTAATAGGATGATCTCCCTAGGACTATGAGCAGTCACATGTTCTGAGTAGCGAGCCAGAGAAGGAGAGGGCATTGGGCACAGAGCAAACATGAATTTTACCCTGAGCCTGATCTGTTGCCTCTAATCCCCAGCTTTTAAGAACAGGGCAAGTGGCACAATGCACGCGTAAGATAATGAGAAGTCAGAGGCAACACAATGCAATCAAAATTAGTGGCAGTCTTCTCTGATGACTTGGAACAGCAGATGTTTGGGGAGTAATTTATAATCATACATGGACAGCCTGTAAGGGGGTAAGCCTCATCTCCTAATATAACTCTATAAATATTCCTGATTGTTGGATGGGCCCATGACGCGATCATAGTTTGCAACTGCGTGTAGGTAGTAACATTAGGAGAAAGAAAGTGATTCTGTGGAGAGTCTACCTGCTCAATCAGAACAAGGCTTTGTAATTTAATATAATTTTACTATTTATTATTTTTATTTTATGCTAGCATGACTGTAAGTGGACCCCTGTTGTGCAATGCCAGTGGAGTTGGGAAGAAGGTGTTGTATCTCCTGGAACTGGAGTTATGGATGCTGTTAGCCATCCATCAGCAAGAGCAGCCCGTGCTCCTATCTGCTGGGCCATCTCTCCAGCCCTCAAGTTTTGTAAATCAAGAGCATTATTTGTCATAAACTGAAAGAAATGAAACAGATTTCTGAGAGACTCAGCCACATCAGGGGTAAGCTAAAGTAAATAACTGACAGTAAACATACCCGGGAGGCTGGTGATGCAAAGGGATTTGGTTAGGGTCATGCTTCTCAAATGCTCTGGCAGGATAGAAGCTGCATGTGTGGATTTTAATTAGGGCTGTGGAGAACTCAGTAGCACCTGACAAACATTTAATAAGAGAAAAGTAATTGTGATAATAATTCTATTTGATTTCTACCCAAGTGTCATGAGTTTCCCAAGTGACTTCTAAGTTCTGTTGTAGTCAGAATATGGGAAATTAACTTGAGATTGCCCATCTATGATTCCAGTAACTTTTTTATTATTAAAAATTGAGGAGATGCTAGGCAGGGTGGTGTTTGCCTTTAATCCTAGCACTCGGGAGGCAGGAGCAGGTGGATCTCTGTGAGATCAAGGTTAGCCTTGCCTACAGAGTCAGTTTTAGGCTAGCTGGATACAGAGGTACCATGTCTCACAAACCAAAACATCCTCCCCCTACAAACAGCAAATGAACAAACAACAAAACAAGAAAT
This sequence comes from Rhizomys pruinosus, assembly GCA_009823505.1. Taxonomy (NCBI): domain Eukaryota; kingdom Metazoa; phylum Chordata; class Mammalia; order Rodentia; family Spalacidae; genus Rhizomys; species Rhizomys pruinosus. The sequence continues at coordinate 6,774,298 of VZQC01015004.1, forward strand.
TTAGGAGAAACTCTTTCTAGTAAATAAACTACTTATAACTATATGATAATGAAGCAGCAAAATATATTCAGTGATACCAGAGCCATCAATTTTCTCAGTTCAGAATTTGCCACTGGCCTTGAGCCTTGCAATCCTTTACATCTGTTCCTAACTGACTCACAGAGCAGCCTCTATGTTTTCTATGTGCTTCATTTTTGCTTGCTTCTTAGTGTTAATTGTTCTCATTTGATTTCAAGACATGGTTTTATTACTTGAAGACCAACAAGTATAAATTCTGATCCTAATAAGTGACCAGGGCAAGTTCACTGTGGGAGGTCTAAATGGATTCAGTGTTTGACTGATGGCAAAGGATGGATTGCAAGGGCTTTGCTGCTGGTCTCTGAGCTTGTAAAGTTGAGAAGCTTGATCTCCGTGGCAGTGCAGATTTTTCTCAGATGCAAGGTGTCTCTATTTTTGAAGATTTTTTTTTCTTTTCTTTGTGACCGAGACTTAGAGGATAGATTATTGAAATTAATTCACGACCTGCTTTTTTTCCTTCTTTTTTCTTATGTCATCAGAGCCAAGTCTACATCTTTGAAAAGGGTCTTAGTTTTGTGTTTTAAGGCACTGAATGTCATTTTGAATGAGAAAATGAATGTAAAAGTACTTTGAAAAGTTAAAGGCTCTAAAAAGAGGCAAATACTAATATAAATTTGTTGTGGGGAGATTACGACTCTGAATCTCCTGTAGAAGAGCAAAAGGCAAATTCAGTGGACTGAATCAAGAGTAAATGTGGAGGGGTCATGGAAGATGATTTAGAGGTTAAGAGTGCAGACTGCTCTTGCAGAAGACTGGAATGCAGTTCTTAGCACCCCGGTCATGTGGCTGAAGAGCACCTATAACTTTAGCTCCAGGGGTATCTGGCACTTCTGGCCTCTGAGGGCATCAACACTCACATGTTTACATCCCCCAACATAATGAAAAAGAAAATTAATCTTTAAAATAATCCGTTTTAGCCAGGCGTGGTGGCACACACCTTTAATCCTAGCACTTGGGAGGCAGAGGCAGGTGGATCTTTGTGAATTCAAAGCCAGCCTGGTCTACAGAGTGAGTTCCTGGACAGCTGGGGCTACAGCTATCTTGAAAAGACCAAAAAAAAAAAAAAATAAAATAAAATAATGCATTTTATTAAAAAGAGAGTAAGTAGGTAAGTAGTGAGAAGGACTCCAGGAATGGCTATTACCAGATTTATAATGTTTGGTGCTTTGGTGTTCTTATGTATAAACCTAGGCTGGCCCTCCCCTGAAGGAATGGCTCACACCAGTGCTTGGGACGTCAGCATCGCTGGCTTGCAGTGTAGTCATGGAAGGATGTTCAACTTACCATGGTGGCGATAGGTATTTATTCTGGGTCAGTTAATTTTCACTGACACATAGATGAGACTGTTAAGTATGGATCATAGAGAAGATACGGAGATGGGCTAAGAAAATAAAAGTACCAGAGAAGATGGAAATGGAGAGACAGTGACACAACGGTGAAACATTCATGCTGCCATCAACAACTCAAAACCCAAGGTACTGCTGCCATATAACTTTGCCTTGACTCAAACATAGCTGGGTATTTATTTTTTATTTTGAAAGAATCTTGAGCTTTTTATTTTCAGTTTATCACTGTTCAAGTTATTATGAAGATTTCTTTAGCTTGTATTCTTAAAGAGGTAATACTTATTTATTTATTTATTTATTTATTTTTGGTCTTTTCGAGACAGGGTCTCCCTGTAGCCCAGCTGTCCTGGAATTCTCTCTGTAGACCAGACTGGCCTTGAACTCACAAAGATCCGCCAGCCTCTGCCTCCCAAGTGCTAGGATTAAAGGCGTGTGCCACCACGCCCGGCTAAAGAGGTAATACTTTTTTTTTTTTTTTTTGGTCTTTTTGAGACAGGGTCTCCCTGTAGCCCCAGCTGTCCTGGAACTCACTCTGTAGACCAGGCTGGCCTTGAACTCACAAAGATCTGCCTGCCTCTGCCTCCCAAGTGCTAGGATTAAAGGCATGTGCCACCATGCTCGGCTAGAGGTAATACTTTTAAGCCCATCATGCATCCACCCACCCATTTGCTGCCTCTCTCATTGGTTCAGCTGTGAGTAATACCTATATACTCAGAGGTATTCCTACTATGTGGTAGGCATCCTACTGGAGGTGTGTGTGTATTTTGGTGGAACAGGTAGGCTTCCCTTTTTAGCTAGAAGTTTGGGTTTTACTTAGCTTATTTTATTAAGTTAAAAATGAGGCTACTGAATTGAAAATAGTCACTCTATCTGGGGAATTAAAAACAACAACAGATGAACTATTACAAATCTGGTAAACCAATTAGTCAAATATGCAGAGTGAAAAACATGCTCAAGATGATTTTGACTCATGTAATCGCCTCGGCATAATTTCTTAAGTGTTTCTAGGCAACAGAAATTTAATAAGACACAAGTGATCTCTCTCTCTCTCTCTCTCTCTCTCTCTCTCTCTCTCTCTCTCCTTTTTCCTTCTCTTCTTTCTTATAATCACAGAAAACAGCTTGACTACCTCCCTGCTATGTGTGTTAGCCATAGTTGGGTTAAAATCGGAAGTCAGAAGCATCCAGAATGTGCTATTTCGATGCAAATCTCTCACTTGTGTTTGATTAAACACTAATTTCAGCCAGGTACACTGCCCTGCATAAGTAGATGAGATCATTAAGCCAGGGTTAAGCTTACATGGAGGTTATAATGAGCTAATCTTTGATAAGTCAATACTGGCAACAAAGAAAGACTTAATATTATATTTTTCCATCAATATTTTAGGTTTTCTTTTGAAATAGAATCTTGCCCTACCATCTTCTGAGTTAATGAGTGGATTACTATTGTATGATATAGAGAAGAATGTGCTGTCTCATATTCTGTCTTTCTTTGTGGAAGGATTTTTTTTTTTTTTTGAGCTATGTGGGATGTAGTTCAGCTGTTGTCACAGCCCACTTCCTGACTTTTTTTCATGATGTACAGTCACATAGAAATCCAAGATTTCACACGTACCTTGGCCCAATTGTACCATCTGCAGAAAGCAATTTCTAACTATCTGGGGACAAATGGAAGCTCATTAACAGAAGGCAAAAGGGCAGAAGAGTCCTTGGGAATGTGAAAAAATAAAAGCTTACCAGAGAACATTTAATCATAAGTAGCTTAGCTTAGTCTTCTAGAAGGAATGCAGTGTATTTGGCAGTTAACCTTTTACATTTTATGCTTATGACATTTCTGTCAAGCACTCTGTGTGTGCCAGTGAAAGTCAGAGGTCTTTGGACACAGTTCAAGAAGTAGAAGTGTAGAGAGGAGCTTGATACAAGGCAATGCAGCAGAGGGCAGTGGGTCATAGCTCTAGGGCAGATGGGGAAAGGACCCAAGACGGTAATGACAATTTGTTGGGAGCATAGCTCCTTTGCAGACTTCCTGGGGGAAAATTTGTGATGTCATGCTCAGTGTGGGCTGTAGGACAGAGAAGGCAATGAAGTGTAAGAATAGGATTTCTTAACTGGCCCGTGTTCGTGCCTGTGGGTATTTGGACTGAAGAGTCGGCACACCTGTGTCTACAATCATGCTGTTGATGGCTCAGTTGTCAAAAGATAAGCAAGACTCATTCAGGAGAAAGTTCAAACTCTGAGCAAAGTGATTCTGAAGATGTTCAGAGTAGCTTTCTCCTGGGAATTCTGCCTCCTCAGGTACTAATCGGGGCATCAGGCAAAGCACTCAGTAATGTTGTTCCAAGACTAAGAATGTGACTCAGGGACAGAAACCATGGTAACCCACTCAGTTTACGTAAAGCTGCCTTTCTTTGGAAGATAAGACATAGGATGAATAAGGAGACATGGCTTTACTTAAAAGTTATGTGTGAGTCAGGCAACCTCTGGCCTTTTTCAAATATGTTAAAATGTTCAGGTGACTATCTGGATAAAGAGATGCCTTTAAGAGTGAAATCACAGTGTGTACTAGAAATATAAAGTGCTACAGCAGGCCTAGTTTTCAGGATTTAACTTTTGTAAAAATTTTCTGCAGAATCTGAGGCATAGTTCTGCTTCATAATTAAAACATCTATTAGGATTAAAATCCTGGTTGTTAACTTTTTCCTGTGTAATGAAGGTGCTAGCCTCTGTACATGTCAAGTTTTCTATTTGTTAAATTCTACCTACCTTATAGGGCGGTTGTGAGATTTAACGAACTATGTTTAAAGTATTTAGCACAGTGCTTGGTACATAGCAAATGTCCTGGAAAACCTAAGCTCTGTTAGCATTTTAGCCTTTGAGCTATGAAGTAATTCATCAATTACTTCCAAATGGAAAGCCTCTCAGGTGGATGGTATCCTGTTTACTCAAAGGAAAATGTTTTTACTCAAGAAGTGAGATATTATGGCCAAATAAGAAACTTGCCTGGATAAAGTTTTAGGCAATATTCTAATTTTATTGATTAATTTTTTAAATTTCTTTTTTTTTTTCAAGACAGGGTCCCATGCTGTCCAAGCTGGTCTCTAATTTACTATGTAGCCGAGGCTGGTCTTAAACTCCCAACTCCACTGCCCAAGTGCTGGTATTACAGACATTAGTGCATCACATATCTAGCCTTCTCTAGAATTTTTTTTTTTTTTGAGACAAGGTCTCTGTGTAGCCCAAGCTAGCCTAGAACTCTCTATGTAGAACCAAGCCAACCTTGATATCATGGAGCTCTGCCTATCTCTGCCTCCTAAGTACTGGGATTAAAAGTGTGTGCCACCATGTCCAGCTAAGAATTTTTTCAATGTATTTTTCTATGATGTGTGTGTGTGTGTGCATGTGTGCACAAGTGTGTGCAAGTGTTGACATATGGCTATCTTCCTCAGTTGCTTTTCCAGGTTTATTATTTTTGAAACCGGTCACTCCCTGAACCTGGAGCTCACCGATGGCTAGACTTGCTGGCCAGCAAGTACCTGAAATCCACCCGCATCTGTCCTCTAGCACTGGGGTTACAGACATGTGTTGCCATGCCTGGCATTTTTTAAATGGGTATTGGGGATTTGAACTCAGGCCCTCATACTTGCACAACAAGCACGTTACCCATGGAGCAATGTCCCCAAGACTTTTATTTAGACTTTTAATGAAGAATAGTTTTTAATATTTTTGGAGCACCTACTGTGAGGGCAAATCACTTTATTCCAAATGGTCTTATGAAATGGCTCTGATTAGAGCCATTTCCAACTTACAACAAGGAAACTGAGGGTAAAAGAGGGGGAAGAGCACAGCCAGCTCATGCCCTGTGGGTAGTAGACGAGATGTAAAAGCTGTAGGCTGAGCTCTCTCAAAACCATGCACATAGAAGGAGTGAATACTTCATGTGCAGAGTCTGGCCCTGTTATGGACTCTGAGGTCATCACAACATTTCATTTCTATTTTGATGCTCCCATTTCATGCTTATCCTTTCCCTGAGGGGCCTGGCAGAATGGCAAATGTCACTCTGAGCAGGCAGGCCCCTAAGCGATAATTCACAGCCAGTGTTTGACTTCTTTCCTGAGAGAAGGAGGGGTGGTTTTTCTTTGTTCAATTGGATCAGTTGGCTATTCAGAATTAATATGAAACTACTGATTTCATTGGTAATATAAAGCTTCTTGAGCAATGGTGGTAACTGGTTAAGAGAAAAACTGAATTTAAAAACATAACCCTGTTTATCTAGCAGCTTTAAAAATATCTGAGAAGAAAGTGTTCAGTGATCAGGTGAAGCTGCCTGTGCCTGATGTGACTGCTGGGAAGCAGGGTGCTCATGGGGGCTGCTTAACTGCACGTGAGGCACAGATATTATTCATGCCCATATTTTGTTTTGGAATGTCCTGTTCTCAAACATTAAAAAAAAAAAAAAACAGATAAACATGCCTCCAAAAGCCAAGCAGGCTGCAGATTCCTTACTAATTCTTTGTAAATACATTTCTTTGGATGATTCCTTAAACAAAGTGGTTTGTTGATCATTACTAATACTTGGTCATGTCAGCTGTTTTACTCTAGAACATTTGTAATCAAAGTTATTTTTTCATGTTCTAACTGCAGGGTACTAAAACCAGCTGGCTTAGAGCTATGTCTAGTCTTCACTGACCTGTGACTTTTTGAAGTCTCTTATTCTCTCTGAGCCTATTTCTTCATCTATGAAATGGAGGAATTGATGCCTTCTTTTTAGGATTACTGTGATTATCACATAACTTTATGTAAACACAAGTACTTCATAAAGTGTACCAGACCCTTTAAGAAGAACTATTATTGTCATTATAGTTGTGAACTAAACTCATTTGGTGACCATTATGGAGGACTGAAGGCTCAAAAGCATCCTGAAAATCCAAAATTAAGTTACAGTGAGATGCCAGAAATTGGACATATAATTGACAATTTGATAAAGAGAATAGAGGGAGGTGGGAGGGTTTTGGAAGAACACAGGGACAGAATATGGCTCAAAGACTCTATGAGTGATAATATCTTTCTACAAGAGATAAGAGCAGTCAGTGCCCAGATATGTGTGACATGTTTGGGTAGAAGAATCAGATGAGGGAGTCCCTGCTCTGTCTCTATAGAAAGGGCTTGGCACACACTATTAGGTACCTCATTAGACATCTCCCTTTTTTTTGGTCAGACAGGAGCTCTGTCTAGACAGGCTACTATCAGTATGGCTAGAAGACTGTGTACTTTTCAGAGCATTCAGGCAAGGTCGAAAGACAATCAGAGAATCCTAGTAAATACTGTGGGATTATGCGGAATTGCTGCCTGGACCTGTCTCTGGAGCCTCATTGTAAGTAACCACTTCAATTATCTTCAGGTGCGGGAGAGCTGGAGGTGTTGAGTGTGTGGAAAGGCTCTAAAAGGACGATCAGAGGGAAAGCAAGGACGTGTCAGCGGGCAGCGAAGGCTTACAGGGATTAGCCTGGGAGTTGTTACAGATAAGGGTTTTCCATGTTGGGGAATGGAGGAAGAAATCATCAGCTTTAGCTAGACTGTCTGAAAGAAGCTGGACTCAAGGGAGACCTCACAAAGGATGGAATCATCCAAACCGTAGAGGCTGTTGGTTATTGCTGTTTCTTGTTTTTAAAGAAAATATTTCTTTTTTAATATTTTATTTTTATTACTTTTATTTTATGTGTATGAGTGTATTGCCTGCATGATGTTAGTGCTCATAAGTGTTGTGTTCTCGGAGGTCAGAAGAGGGCATCGGGGATCTCCTGGACCCGGAGTTATGGACAGTTGTTAGCTGCCATGTAGATGCTGGGAAATTGAACTTGGGTCTTCTTCAAGAACAGCTAGTGTTTTTAACCCCTGAACCATCTCTCCAGCCTCAAGAAGATGTTTCTTACCTACTGTCTGAAGGTACTTCCTATCACTGAGCAAAAGGCTGTGGGGTTTAGGAAAGTGAAAATGTCAATTACATTATTTAAGAGTTGTTAATTTTAAAATGTCTAAGTAAGGAAGCACAGAAAACGATCTCTCATATTCTTGTATTAATTAAACATACCTGTGTGTGTAAATAAGCAAACATAATGGAAATCATTTGAAAAAAGGACCCTGTCCCATCCACTTTAGAGTAACATCTCACGTGTGTTTGCTGTGGTGAGTGTGGAGAAAATGTGATCACCGCACAGCTGCTCAAGTCTTAGATCTCCTAGATCTTTCCCAAAGTCCTCAATGAAGACCACAAATTAGAGTGACAAGATTATAGGCCTTGAAAGTTACCTATATTTCAAAGATGAGTAGATTTTATCATCATGATTAAACCATAAGAAATTCTGTCTTTTGGGTGCTAAGGAGGTGAGTTAGTGGGTGAAGTGTTTGCCCACCCCAGTTGGGATTCTCAGCAGCCATACCTGAAAAATGGGAGAAATAAGCTGGGCGTGGTGGCACACGCCTCTAATCCCAGCACTTGGGAGGCAGAGGCAGGTGGATCTCTGGGAGTTCAAGGCCAGCTGCGACAACAGGGAGACCCTGTCTCCAAAGACCAAAAAAAAAAAAAAAAAAAAAAAAGAAAAAAAAGTTTTTTATTTTAAATATTTTATTTTATTTTATTTTTATTTTTATTTATTTTGTATGTGTATGAATGTACTGTCTGCATGTAGGTCTGTGCACCCGTGTCGTGCAATGCTGTGGAGGTCAGAAGAGGGTGTCAGATTCCCCTGGAACTGGAGTTCAAGACGGTTCTCAGTTGCCATGTAGGTGCTGGGGATCGAACCCGGGTTCTCTGCAAGAGCAGTCGGAGCTCTTAACCACTAGGCCATCTCTCCAGCCCCAGTATAAATATTTTAAAATTTGCTCAGTGACCTCAAAGGAATAGATACTGTAGGAAATATGTTTAGAGAACTGTGGGAAACCTAACAGCATGCATTTCAGAAATAAATCTTGTATTGCTTTGGTGACATTTACAATAACATTTCTTTTCTTTTTTCTCAAGACAGGTTCTCATGTAGCCCAGGATGGCCTTGAACTTGCTATGTAGTATACATGACCTTAAACTTCTGATCATCCTGCCTTCATCTCCCAAGTGCTGGGATTGCAGCCATGTGCCACTGCACTGCCTGGTTTAGTCAGTGCTGGGATCCAATTCAGGGCTTCATGCATGCTAAGCAAGCACCCTGCCAACTGGGCCACATCCCAGCCTGTACCCTTTTTGTTGTTGTTGGTCCTGGCTTGCCTCTTAGGTTTTCGTAGAAATCCAAATGGAATTTATGACAGAAAATGGGATTGATTCTTCTATGTACAGCATAGGGTGAACCTGAAATCTAGTAGATACGGAGTGTCTAAGTGAGGGTCCTACCTGAGGATACTTTGTTCTAGAACCTGAATCTGGTGCTGGTCTTGTTGATTTTGCCTCTTCATCTCTTCCTGTTCTTTTCCACTGCTGATTCCATCCAGGAGCCATTTCTCCCTCAAGGCTTTTTTCTGATGTCAGGAAATATAAACATATGTTGTTATATCAGTCAACAATTCCCCACATCTATTCTAGCTTTAGAGTCTTGTGACCAGCAGCAATGGTGGGCACATTAAAGAGGAATTACTTTCTCCTACGACTTACTTGAATAAATCTAGCATTTTTCTTCTTTGCAGCCTCCTGGATCCAGTTTTCTATGTATCTGTATTGTATTGTATTTATCTTTTCGGATCTAGTACAGGCCCCTTCATCCATATGAAGGCTCCTGTCCTCCACTGGCCATAACCCCATCCTCACCTTTAAGGACCTCGTCAGAGCCTTCTACATCATTTGTTTATCACAGTCATAGAGCAACCTCAAAATGGTCTGATGTCCTGTTATTTCTTTGACTGATGGATAAACACCTTGTGTCCTTAACAAAATTACAGGCTCCTTGATGCCACTTTGATATTCACCCAAGTATTCATATATAACCTAAAATCTTACATAAGAATAATTGGAGTGGTGTGAAAAAGAGAAGATAACTCTTGTATCTTAAAACAATTAAACACGACTCAGGCTGTCTGATGGGTAAATAGGTATTGTTTTTCCTGCCCAGCACAGTGCACTTCTTTCTTCTCAGATTTCTCCTGGTTTTAGATATCCTTAAATCCAGCTCCCTATCTGTTCCAATATACGATGTGTAAATTTTACCGATTTTCATATTAATGAGTAGATTTTTTTTGTAAACTTTATGACACATAAAAGGCACATGTTTCATAATATGGAAAAATTTCTTATGAATTTGTGTGAAAGAATTAAATTCTTGGGACCTAGACTAGAAAGACTTAGGACAGTGAAAGAGACCTATAATTCTGGAGGAGTGTTACCTTGGCTCTCATCTGTGTCTCAAATAGAAGCTGTATGATATATAGCCATATTATTTTTAGGGAATTTGAGTTCCTCACCTTCTTTCTGAAGAGGGCTACCATATGTGCCTAATCTCCTGCTATAAATTATTTGTTCATTTATTCACTGTTAAATATTCATTGGGGATTCACTATGTCTACAATGATGAGGACAGAATGGAAACTTTATTTTCCAGGACTTCCTTCTATTGTATAATCCAAATCATGATATATATATATATATTATATGTCTTCATAAAGGATAGTAGAATTAAAACCATCAGAATAAGAATATCTCTGAATTAAAAAACAAACAAACATTAAGCTTGGTAATTGACCAAGGACAGTTATTTTAACTAAGGCAATAGTTCATAGTAATTACAAATGAATATTACTAGAGAAAAATAGCTTGTAGAACACATAAAAATCTGGACTGCTCCATCTGAAGCAGGGGAGGGGACTGAAGCTTACACATGCATAAAACATGGGTTTGGAAAACCACGAGATGAAGTAGGAGCCTCATCCCAGACCATCATGTTTGTGTTGACCTTTTCAGAAGCTGAAGCAATTCCATGTGAGCAACATAGCCCAGAAGAGTAGTTTGCATTATTCCCTTCTGTGGCCAGAGATTCTTTCCCAATGTCAATTTAGCCCTTTATTATAGCTGAGCAAAAATGTTTTTCCATAGGCCCAGTAAATAATGTTCATATAGCCCACATTTGACTTTCAAGGTTTAAGACACCAAGAAATTGGAATATATCAGCATTCCAAGAATTTACTTGGATTTTAATTTATTTTTATTGATGGAATTGGGAGATAGTTAATGTGTAAAAAAGAATAGTGGGCATTTTCAAAAGGAATTCTTTTCTCTCATTGGTCTACTTTAATAAATTGGGTATTTTTTTCTTTGCAATCTTCCAGATTATTTTCTGAAGTCAATTCTAGGTATCTAAAGCTCATTTGCATGTGTGTGGTTAATGAAGTACATGTTTTCATGTGTGTTCACCTGTGTGCAAATGTACACATGCATATGTGTACTATATGTGTGAAGGCCACAGGTCAATGTTAGAGTCTCCATCTGTTGATCTCCACCTATTTTTTAATTACATTTTAGTTATTTGGTGTGTGTGCGGTGGGAGGAGTGAGTATGTCATGGCACATAAGTAGAGGTCAGAGGACAACCTTTGTGTTCTTTCTCTCTACCACATGGGTCCTAGGACTGAGCTCACCTTCTCAGGCTCAGCACCAATCACTTTTACCCACCAAGGCATCCACTTTCCACCTTATTTTTTTGAGGCAGAATCTCACACTGAACCGGGAGCTCACTCATGACAATGAGAGGATGTAGCTTAATAGCAGATTGCTCACCTAACGTATATGAGGCCCTGGGTTTGATCAACAGCACCACAAAAGAAAATGAAAAAACCAAAAGCTTAGTAACTAAGTGGAAATGTAAGTGACATAGTGACATGCAAACCATACCAGGTTTTTGCATAAAGATTTTCCTGAACTGTTTCTACATTGTTCTTAGCAATTACAGTGGACTTGGAATAGTGGGTTTTTCATACTGTACACTGAATGGACTTATAGAAAAGAAAAAAGTTGCTAGATTGACTGTGTTTTGTGTTTCCCCTCAGTTAAGATGCTACCAGGCCAGAAGATCCTCAGTATACAAACTGCAGTTTTATTTGAATACTAGAATGTTAAAAAAAAAATTCCATGGAAATTTGTATATTCATTGTGGGTCTGAGCATCAGGTTCAGAGCGAATCACAGGGCATAACTCCAATCATTCTTAAGTGTGTGGGTGTGTGTGTGTGTGTAATGTGTGAGTGGGGTATGTGTGTGTGGTGTGTGTGAATGTATGTATGTGGTGTGAGTGTGAATATGTAGTGTGTATGGTATGTTTGAGTATGTATGGTGTGTGTGAGTGTGTGGTGTGTATGTGGTGTCTGTGGTGTGTATGCCTGCATGTAGTTGTCTGTGTGTGATGTCTGGTGTATGTTGTGTATGTGTTGTTTGTGTTTTGTGTTATGTATGTTGTGTGTTTGGGGTGTATGTGTGGGGCGTGTATGGTATATGTCTATGTGTATGCGTGCTGGCTCATGAGGAGGAGCTTGTGAATGTTTATGCTTAGGCTGTTTCAAGTGTGCTATTGCAGTGTAATAAAGTAGCTTGGCATCAGGGAAGCACTGAAGAGAGTGACTGGAGATGGCAAATGGATGAGAGAGAAAGAGACAGGCTGGAGACTGGAGGCTGCAGACACTGACAGAACTTTCTTCTTCTTCTTCTGTTTTTTTTTTTTTTTTTTTTTTAATAAGGGGAGAACATGAATGCAGTCCCCCACTACCACAAATCATGCAGAAATCTCAGGGGTCAGCACACCTGGAGTGCAGTGGCTGAGCCTCACCCTGGGACAACCACCTTCGTGGACATTGTTATCTCCCCTGCCAGGTAAGTATAACAGAACTTTCTTAACTTGGTGAAACATCATAAAATTGATTTTTAAAATTCATCTGCACATTTTTGAGCTTGGTTTGGAATAGTGCTTAGATGCTGTTTAGAACAGGCCACTATTTCTGCAGACTTGGAGAATTGTTCTCTATTGAAACATCCACCCCCTCTGTTCTCTTCAGTTGGTTCTCCTATACAGTGCTCACACAGGACAGATGCAATCATGGGTTCATGCCCCATTACATGAGGGGCACAGGCTAAGGGTTTTTATTTATTTATTTATTTATTTATTTATTTTTTTTTTGGTCTTTTCGAGACAGGGTCTCCCTGTAGCCCCAGCTGTCCTGGAACTCACTCTGGAGACCAGGCTGGCCTTGAACTCACAAAGATCCGCCTGCCTCTGCCTCCCAAGTGCTAGGATTAAAGGCGTGCGCCACCACGCCCGGCGGGTTTTTTTTTAATTTTAATTTTAATTTTTTGTCTTTTTGAGACAGGCTCTCCCTGTAGCTCCAGCTGTCCTGGAACTCACTATGTAGACAAGGCTGGTCTTGAACTCCCAGAGATCTGCCTGCTTCTGCCTCCCAAGTTCTAGGATTAAAGGTGGGCTCTACCACACCCAGCATGCTAAAAGTTATTTATATTCTTAGTGTTGAACTTAGGACCATGCACATAATAGGTGTTCAATCAGGGTTTCATTGGAAGGTCCTATATGTTCTCCTATAAATCCCACATTATCAGTTAAGGCTCTGCTTAAACTCCACATCTTTAGTAGAATCTTCTTTGAGCATCTCAGATAATAGAATTAATGCCTATTGTCTAAATTAAAACATTATTTAACTTATCTTTTAAAAGTTCATCTTTGGGGCTGAAGAGATGGCTCAGCAGTTAAGAGCGCCAACTGTTCTTGCAGAGGACCCAGGTTTGATTCCCAGCACCCACATGGCAGCTAAGAACCGTCTTTAAACCGGGCCATGATGGTGCAGGCCTCTAATCCTAGCATTTGGGAGGCAGAGGCAGGTGGACCTCTGTGAGTTCAAGGCCAGCCTGGTCTACAGAGTGAGTTCCAGGACAGCTGAGGCTATAGGGAGACCCTGTCTCAAAAAGACAACAACAAAAAAGACATAAAAGTTCATCTTTAATTTCTCAAATTAGGAGATGTTATTTATCTCCACCCCGAATCTCCCTTCCCCACCTTGGGTGGGCATAGGAAAGTAGAAAGCACCTTTATGCAGAAAAAATGAAACCAGCACTGCTTCAGAAACCACTGGGCCCTGGCACAGGGTGCACAGCTGGTGGGAGCGTGGGCAGGACTGCCCCACCCACACTTGTACTTCGTGCACTACACAATTTGCACAGCAGTGCCCGGCAGCCCAAAGTGTGCTAAATGTTTTGATTGGATGGCATTAGAGGAAGCCTCCAAGTTCGTATCAGTAGGAAGAGTGTTGATTGCTTTTGGACGGTTTTTTGGCAGGTACTGCAATGAAGGGCCACCTCAGGAATGGACCTTTTAGTGAGTCAGGCTTTCTGTGTGAAACTGCCTTCCCAAAGTGAGCTGAGGAGATATGTCAACTTTCTTCTGCTGGGAGCTCTGCTGTTATATGGCATTCCTTTCTGCAAGGACAGCTGTGGTTGAGTGCCAGAAAAGGATGGGTTTACTTAAAGGTGGAATTCGTTTACTATAAGAACCTAATTGTGTATTGTGTATGTGTGTGTTAGAGGAGAGAGAGAGAGAGAGAGAGAGAGAGAGAGAGAGAGAGAGAGAGAGAGAGAAAATTCTAGTTTAGAAATGTATCTCTAAAGTTGAGAGTTGCTAAACTCTGTTTTTATTTTATTGATTTTCCTGGGAGTCCACACTGAATTTCTTGAGTGTGTCTACCAGTCATGTAAATTCAATGTGACATTTTGTCAGGATAGCAGGGAAAACTATGATTTTCAGCTATTCATCAAACAATGGAAAATGTCAGCTTTGATAAGAGCAAAGAAGTCAACAGAATGCAGAGAATTGAGCTTAACAAGAATCTTACATGATGTTTCTCTTCAGGGTTAGATACTTTTTCCATTAGAAAAATGGATTTAGCTAGGTGCGGTGGAGCATGCCTTTAGTCCTAGCACTTGGGAGGCATAGGAAGGCAGATCTCTGTGAGTTCAAGGCCAGACTGGTCTACAGAGCATGCTCCAGGCCAGCTGGGGCTCAGTGGGGATGCCATGACTGTGAGCATTGTTTCATTGAGGGAATTTGTTCAATCTATTGATAGTGGCCTTGTCAGATAAGAACAGCTTCCTGCTTGGGCCTGTTCACAAGGAGGTCCTGTTTGTCTCCTGCTTATATCCTGTGACTAAGCTACGTAATGAAATGTTGAAACCCAATGTGTTTTAATTACCAAATGACCACACCCTGTGGAAGATGTAAAGTCTGATTTTAAAAATGGAGATTTATTTATGGTTATGATCTCATGTTCTGTCAAAACAAAATAAAACAGAAACCCAAACCATATGCAAACAACATTGGATTCATTGCACAGAACTTTTGAACACAGGCATCCTTGACCAGGCCAGACACTGTCTGCTCTGTAGCCCCTGGGGAAGGGCTGGCTTTTCATTGATTTCAAAAGGAACTTCCTAGCTGGATCCACTCCCTAGGGATGGTAGGCTTCAGCAGTGCCAAGTTCTCAAGGCTGAATTCTCAAGGATACTGAACAAGATTAGGGAACTGAGCACTAAAGGAGCAAGTAATAAAAGCATGCTTCCCACTTTCCACAGGTTTGCCAGAAGGCATTGATCTCATTGGCAAAAATTAGCAGCTTATTGGCGGGTTCAGCTAAGATCAGAATGTTAGTTGAACTGTGTTGGGAAGGTTTTCTTTCTTAAAGCATCTTTATTGTTGAAATGGGAATATCATTAGGATATTTCAATGGAAATCTACCAAAATGAGATTAGAGTCATAAGTTACCTTCAAATGCTGATGTTTTAATTTTTCTTCCTCTATTTTCAGACGCTTCTGTGAGATTTCTTCCTGTATTTTTCTTTTATCCTGAAATTAAAAATAAATTTGAGCATAAATAAATTTCAATTATTTTCATTTATTTTAATTTTAGGTGTATGAGTGCGTTTTTCAGTATGTAAGAGAACCATCTGGGTGCCCTTACAGAGGCCAGAAGAGGGCGTCAGATACCATGGACCTGGAGTTTCTTGTGGTTAATTGTCATGTAGGTGCTGGCAACTGTGTCCTCAGGAAAAGGAGCCAGTGCTCTTAACTGCTGACATTTCTCCAGCCCAAGCCCCCAACTTGTAGTTTGCCTAGGTATGTTTATGTAGGGATTCTTACCATCTGGATGGATAGACAAGCCTTTGTTTTCAGTCCTCTGAAAAACTTGTGTTTCAAAACAAAGGAGAGAAAAAGGAGTTGGTCAAAAGATTCAATTTAGCCAGGCATGGTGTTGCACGCCTTTAATCCTAGCACTTGGGAGGCAGAGGCAGGCAGATCTTTGTGAGTTCAAGGCCAGCCTGATCTACAGAGTGAGTTCCAGGACAGCTGGGGCTACAGGGAGACCCTGTCTCGAAAAGACCAAAAAAAAAAAAAAA